>LTAE01003082.1:0-13004 GCA_001647135.1 Pontederia paniculata | reverse complement strand
CGAGAGAGAGAGAGAGAGAGAGAGAGAGAGAGAGAGAGAGAGAGAGAGAGAGAGACCTCGTAAGAGGAGAAGATGGTAGGCTGAAGCCTGCTAATGTCGAAGGTTGGTATGATGACGTTCGTTAACGTTTGATGGAGCCGTGTCTCCCCCAAGTTCTTCCTCACAATATCATGAAGGTACTTGCCATCGTACCTTGGTCCGACAATGGCGCGCAACACTTTTGCAGCAGTCCCAATTAATGGTACACTGAGAATAAAAGAACAGAAGGGGTCAGAATGAACTAATAGCCATATCACCTTATCATTGATCAGTATACATGCATGCAGCTGCCATGTCAAAAAGTTTGCTTCCATGCACTTAGTCTTCTTACTTACCTGCATTGTGGAAATATCTTGGGAGAATGGTTGATGTAAAATTCTTTGATGTCCTTTGCTGCATAAAGGGGACGATTGTTTTCGTTCGGAGCAGTCAACATGGCGGTCACAAGGCCGCCGGTGCTTGTTCCGGCAATGACATCGAAGTAGTCCGCAATTCTTGCATCCTCCCCATCCAGTTCCTTGGCAGATGGAAATAATGTGAATCAAGCATATTTAGAGCTTTGAGATCTGATTCTGTATGCATGCATGTTTATGCTAAATATGCTTCTCTTTCTTTAGAAAAAAAAGTCAATTAAGACCCTTTGTATGTATGATCTTTAGTTGATGCATTAATTACTATCATGAGAAAGATATACCATTGAGGACACATGTGCAAATCTCTTCTTCTGCAGTTTATGACAGCTTAGATTGTTTTCCTAAAATGAAGATAATTATAGGAGTACAGCAGTGTTAAAAATATCCGATTTCAATTGAAGATGGAAGAAAAAAAAGTACAAAATTAAATGCTGCACCTACAAAAATATGAGACAAAAACTACTTTCTTTTTGACATGTTGCAGATATGTCTACTTTTGTTTGACAGGTACTAGCCATTAATTGTTCATTACTGTAATGCTGCCATTAATAACCATGAAGAATATATGATATGCATATGTAGCCTATGCCTTTTAATACCTGAAGCTGAGATTCTAAAAAAGCAAGAATTGTTGCAGGGATAATTCCTTTGATTCCTCCACCATCGATGCTGAGAATGGTGATTAAGTTTCCATATGTTGGGGCTTGAATCTGGTTGATGGATTTTAATTTTTCCATTTCATGCATTTGCCCGTGCGAGTTGATCAACGACGAAGGAAATATGATTGCCAAGGAAACAAAACTAGAATATGTGATACTTGTCCAAGAATGTAACAGGTATAAATAGACCTGAACATGATAAGATAATAGTATTCTTCTTAGCATTAGATAGGTGCAGATGATGGCCAATTGACATGTGGTCATAACATTGAGCCGCCGTTGAATGAACTAACACAGGATGATGGTTCAATGCTCATCAACATAATTTCATAAACAAACAGAGGTAAAGAAGTATGACTTAACTTTAGACTTGCAGTTAGGACTTGAGAAGAATCCCTTGATTGTTAGGTGATTATGGGATGTGAGTACAAGTTTCAGAAATGATGCTGGCTGAAAATTGAAATTACTAGAAGAAAACAAATTGTATGAATTTTTACTCTGAGAGACTGTGACATTTTAGTGAATTGTGAACTAGGTTATGAAGTTCTATAATTTAATACTGATCCACTATAATCAGAAATCAGTTTATGTATTGCCCTTCTGTGCACTATAAGTTGGAACTAAAAACATGATAAATTCTACATTTTTGTTTTCATCAAAGTCATCTGATTCTTAGCTTTAACCAATCTGAATTAGAATTTATGTGGATACTAACACAAAGTCACTCTAATAACTTTTGATGATATATATTCCTCACTGTCATCATTTTTATGATACTTATCATCTTTTCTTATGTATCTGCTACTCGCCCAATATTGATATCTCTGTCAGTGGAAAGAGGATGAAATGTGCATCATTAAAATGCTAATAGAGAAACTATGACTAACATTAGTGCGCGTAAGAAAACTGTTCCTTTATTGAATTCTTTTGGTGGTCAATTTTTTCGATTAACATACGACACGGCACAAAATTTCTCTCGTGTTCAAAACTGTGTTCTTGTTTCATTCCCTGAACTAACTTGCCAAACTACAGGGGTTCAAGTTTTCTCTGGTGTTCAAAATATGCATTTGATTATATTGCTTAATTATGCCTGTCACAAAATTTTCTCTGGTATTCAACCAAAGAAAGGACTTTTCCTGTTCCTAATATGCAGTATGCATTAAGCACAAAAGTTAGATATTTTGGATTCTCACCATCTATTTGATTAAAGTTCCTAATCTGATACCGAAGTTTTTAACATAGTTTACAATATGCCAATTTGTATTACAGTATCCTTATAAGTAAATTTGATTAGTTCATAATCTGATACTGAAGTTTTTATCATAGTTTACATTCTTCCAATTTGTAGTATAGTATCCTTATATGTTAATTTGATTAAAGTTCGTAATCTGATACTGAAGTTTTTATAGTTTACAATATGTCAATTTGCAGTATAGTATCCTTATATGTTAATTAAGTTATGAGGTCTGAAGGTGCGTTAGTTAATTATTTGGATTTCTTATGTTGCTGAAATGTTTATTAACATGCTTACGTTAGGAGCATATCTTTTTTAATTTGGATTTTTGAATTGAAAAGGTATTATGTCTCATGGAAACTCCATGCATGTTTTGATTTTTTGAGGACTGTGGAACATGGCATAGAAGGTGATAATGAGGGATAGAGGAAAAATATATTCAAATGAAAGAATTCCATTTATTCCTGAAGTGTTTACATTTCAGACACCAAAAATAAGAAATAAAAATATAAAAACTTTTTAACATTAATTAATCTGCTAACTGATAATTAATTAAAAAAAATGAATGAGAGATCTTTTACAAGATACAAATGAATTATTAACTTCTCCATGTCCTTTTCGGAAAGCTTCTGCCCCTGTGGCACCTCCATCCAGCTGAATTTATCAGATTTTCCTGATCATAAAATGGCGCTATTTGAAGATTTTTTCAGAGACTTTACATGTGGAGATCTTAGTTCACGAAGCCGTCGCTCTTCAGAGAGAATTCTAGCAAACCTGCAAAAGAACGAGTAATTAAGTATCAGTCCAATTGATCATTCCGTACATTGAAAAAATGCATGGCAGAAACTGAAGATGCATTTTTCTACCTTCGGAGAGCATCTTTATTTGTTCCTTCTCCATTCCCCACTGGTTCAAAGATTCCAGTATCAAGATTCACCCTTGATACTGGTTTATCTAATAACTGTTCTCCAACATTCACAAGATTCTCCAAGTTCTCCTTTGTTGAGATATCAACAGATGATACATCTCCAGTTAGAGTGTCATCCTACAAGTTGCCATAAAGGAAATTATACCAATTCACAAATCATGATTTAGTTAGGCTCAATAGTTGCTTCATATAGCATGCTCCTAAATAGTGTTACCGCTTTCATGAGCTCAAGACACTTCAGAAAGAAGAGATTGATCAGAGAATGCAATTGCATATACCTCGATGCGGAGATAATTCGATTCAGATCGCAGAGCTTGGAAGACTACAGAAATGTGTATGTCAACCATATCAGCGCTAGATTGCATGAACACATCGACTAGAGGAGTGGATCCACTGTTAAGTAGCCAGCTCAAGACTCCCCATTTTCTTGCAGTTTTAGCCATGTACTTCTCTTCAATCTTTGCAGAGCCAGTGCCTAATGATATCAGCAGAAACCTGCGATAGTCCATGGGTTTGTAAGGGAAGTAATCCGGATTCTCCTTGAAGACTTCCTTTGTCACTTCCCCTATTGCAATCAAGGCCTGCAGAGAGTGCAATGACATATATACAACTAGTCAAGAAACGAAGAACAAAGTTGATGTGATGAGTTTTTCAATTAGAAGTGCTAATCACCGGATTGTTAGCTGCTATTCCGCCATCGATGAGATGGAACTCCTTCGTCTTCCCTTCTCTGTCCATGGTTTCAAAGTAATGTGCTGGGAGGTACGTGGGTGCTGCGGTTGTGCCAATGCAGATGTCTGAGAGCTGTGCATCAATTGTCCTTTTGGTTTTGGCCTGCACCAGCTTCAACTATAAGGCTGCAGATACATATTTTCTTCTTTTGGCATGCAAATCCATTGTAACTGTTGATTTATATTAAGTTAACTGTCATAGGAAATATTGATTTATTTTTGCTAGACAATACTGATACCATGTAGACTACCAAGGGATGTACACAAATCTGACCTTCAAACTGCATCAGACTGGTAGTTAAGATTAAGGATAAACTAGAAGAACGTTTCAAGTGACTTTTGACATCTATTGTTGACTCCTCTCGTACACACCAACTGAGTGTATTCTCACCAAATCTAAGGTTACACGAACCTAGCTAAAGAACATCGACCAATTATTAGGTCTGTTGGAAACTCTATTCTAGAGTCATTTTATAAAGATTTATTTTTTACCATCCATATCCAAGGTAACTGCATGCTTGGCCTATGTCCACAAACTAGTCCCCTTTTGGTCTGATAAATTACAGTCTGACTTTATCAAAACGTTTTTTTTTTAGTTCAAGGAGCGAGATATACGTGACATTGGCTAAAATAAGCAAATTTGTTCTAGTTTAAGAGTAAGATATGCTTGCATTGATTTCAAGAAAGAAGGTGAACATGAACTAAACCAACATGAAAGTATGTTAGGGTACCTCAAAGCTGGAGAAGATTTGTGGGTGGAGCCGCTTAATATCGAAAGATGGAATTACCACATTTGTTAAGGTTTGGTGCAATCTCGTCTCTCCTAGTTTTTCCTTGATAAGGGAGTGCAAGTAGTTCCCACTGTATTTTGGTCCCCATAGAGCTCGAATCATCCTTCTCACAGGAGCAAATAGTCCACTGCAATCGATAGATCAAATTAACTAAGATATCAGAAAATTAAATTGCAGCAGCAAGTGTAAATAGTTCATTAATATTTATGAAACCATTTTTCTTATATTCAATAACATAGTCATCACCTATATTGTGGGAATATTCTTGGGCTGTGCTCGAGGTAAAATGACTTGATATCTTTTGCTGCAAATAGTGGACGGCCATTGTCATCTGGTGCAGTTAGCATTGCTGTAACAAGACCACCTGTGCTCGCTCCGGTAACTACATCAAAGTAGTCCGCAATCCTGACTTCCTCGTCGTCGAGTATCTGCAGCAGCAATCCATTAAACAGCTTGTAAGAGATGAAGGAAGCAACTGCAATGCTGTTTATGTTTCGATTTGTAAGATATGAAGTACCTGAAGCTCAGCCTCCAGGAAGCTGAGAATTGTTGCTGGGATAATTCCTCTGATTCCTCCTCCATCAATGCTCAGAATGGTGATCAGATTCCCAAAAGTTGGGGCCTGTATCTTGCTGATATTTGATCTTGATTTTTCCATGAAAAAATATTAAAGCTTTGGCCAACACTATAATCTTAACAGAGTATAAACACTCAAAAAGGCTGATGAGTAATCAATATATTCCCGAGTTATCTGAATTTTGTGAATTAGTGGATATATATAAAAGTTGGAGCTTTGGTAGTTCATGGAAGATCTGACGAGTTTTTATAGGAGAAAAATTCTTTGGTCGTTCTTCTGGCATTGTATGGTTCAAATTGCATTATAAGACAAAATCAAATTAGAGTCAGATGGTTTGCAAGTTTCTATTAACCTTTGCGAAAGCAAGTAGTCATGGCGTCAGATTTACGTATAGCAATGCTGATACATATATCCATATACAATTCAATTGCTTTCAAATTGTAGAATCGTGTCAGAGTTAATATAAGACTAGTAGGTAGAAGGATAGATACATATTGCACATTTAGGCAGTCCTTATGATTTGACCAAGAAGTCACAAGATCATGATATGATTGAGGATTGAAAGGACTTATATGGTTATGGTATTTGAAGGTAAGACATTTTTTTTGACGAATATGATAGCCGCCATGCATGCTTTAGAGGAATGAAAATTTGATTCTTGATTACATCGAACTTTCCTGTGCTTCATTCATTGTGGCACTGTTCTAGAAAGGTTTACTTTCATTCATCAAAACTCTATAATTAGCACAGAATATACAGGTTTACTAACAAAACAGGGAAAGAATGCACAATGATACTATTCTGGTTAGGGACATTATAATGCTATGAGTCTAATGGAAAGGGCAACCAAATTTTGTAAATGTGCACAATACTGAACTACTGTCACTTTCTCTTGTTAGTCTGATAATTCCTGGAACGTCAGTTGTATGACTACTTTGATGATAAAATGATTTCTATTCAACTACCCGTGAGCCTCAAGAATGATCAATGGATCTAGGCACCTAATTCTCATGCATTACTCATGCTAAATCTGTCTACAAATTTATTATTGTGGCGGCTTGTTTCCCCTGTAGATGTAGTTGATTGGATGGAACAGTGTATGGAAGATCCAGCATTCCCTCCAAAACCGTATCCTTCTTAGGAAGCTATTACACATGATGTCCACCAAAGAAATGATTCTAACTTTGAACCACCTATCAATTTAGCTTGTACACTTTGTGGTTTAGATGTAGAAAGAGTAAGCCATGCCAGTTCACAACTCTAAAGAACTATCCAGCATAAACATAACTACAACTACTCCGATAGCAATTAGATAAATGCGGATTGGATTATAGAAGAAAGAGATCTTTGCCACTCTTCTCAACTAACCATCCAATCCTCATTTGCTTATTGTCTATGGGATTTATGGAATTTGAGAAATGACTTGCATTATAATTTTAAAAGGTTTTCTATTTTAACTGTGTGGGATAGAGCTTCTAGCATTGGAACTCAGGGGAGGAATTCTGCAAAGTGTTCAGGTGGGACATTCCAAAGTTTTGGTGAAATTATATTCTTCATCCCTGATCAAGATCCGAAGGAAGAAGGTGTCTTGTCTAGGGAAGCTCAAGAACGTCATGACAAATATGAAATACGCTACATTATCTTGAAAGTTTTGAAGCTAAACACATTTTTATAGAAGACCAACTTTGCAACTTGTTAATCTTGGAAGAGCTTCTATTTTTTATGCTGTGATGGACATTATCATATTAACATGACCTTTTGATTTCCTTCAAAAAAATGGAAAGGGCCACAAGTAATTAAGATAATAAAAAATCAGATGGCAATAGTAAGCATAAACTTTAACGAAGAAATTAAGCATATACTTCAAATGATGTGGATTGACGGCTCCTATATCTCCTCTAGGAGAAGATGAGAGAGACTCAAGACAAAATGAAGAAAAATATAGTACCTTTTTTTTAAAATACAAAAGGTTCCATCTTTCTTTGTTGTCGCAGGAACACAAAAAACGCGTGTTCCATAGTTGTCAAATTCTAAAATTTATATAATTTTATACGAGTTCGTATGATTTTATATTAATACACGCAACTCTTCATTTTATATAATGAAAAGTTTACAAATATTAAATATTCTGTCCAACTAAGGTTCACAAAGAATGTATTATGGCGTGAAAGTTTCTATTGTCTTACTTTGCTTAACTTAATTAACTACAAAATTATTAATTATAAATAGTTATAAACAATAGCGCTTATTTTATTACGTCAAATTTATAGCATATTGATTTAATATGTTAGTTTTTTTTTAAAATTTGGATTTTAGATGAATATATAATTTTGTATTGTAGATGCATATTAATTATTTTACACTTAAATTTATTTAACATAATTATGCATTTTATGATAAGACTTTACAAGAGAAAAAAATGAATTTACTTCAAGTCAAACTTAACGACCTTAGTACGTTCTTCTCATTTAAAAATATAACCACTTATTATAAATTATAAACCCTAAGGCTTGTTTATCTTGGATGTTTTATAACTTTATTTCTATTTATATGCAATAAAAAAACTTAATTTCTGATTTATGAGAAAAGGTGGAATAAAATGTAAACTTGAAATGGATTCAAAATTGAGGATATATTTACCTTAATAATTTATTTCATTACGAGCTTCTTTTTCGCTTAGCTATTTTAAACTCTAATTTTTTAAATAACTTGTAACATAGGGCCATCGGCTTTTATTCTCATCAACTTTTCAAATATTTTCACTTCGCACCAAACTACTTACTCTATTAACTTTTCTATTATCTTTTATTTTCTACATTTGTTTAGTTACTTTTTTTACTTCCAAGAAATAAATCACAGAAAAATAGGAAATATTGGAAAAAAATATTTCGGCCCCCGAGCATCCTGTTCAACGGAGTCCTTGAAGGTTGACGTTATCTTGTCTTATTTCTTTATTTTCTCTATATTTTAACTTTCAATAGCATAAAGCATAATAAACAATTGATTTCATCATGCATTAGGAAGATAACATCATAAGACATCTATAAAATGACTTCAAAAATTCCTTGAGTCATCACGGCCCGTGATGAATTCATCACGGCCGTGATACAGCCTGTCACGGTCCGTTATAAATCGTAACGGCCCGTGATGAACACCTTCACGGCCTGTGACACCATGTCACGACCGTGATACAACCTGTCACGGCCTGTTACCAACCGTAACGGTCCGTGACTACACATTCACGGCCTGTGACACTATGTCACGGCCGTGAATAGAGGTTTTCGATGGGCGAGGTCCGATACGACCGTATCGAAATAATACGATCAGACCGAAATCCTCTCGAAATGGACAATACGACCTGTATTGGTCGGTACGATCGAACCGAAATCCTTTCGAAATGAGAAATACGACCCGTATGTTTCATTACGACCAACATGTCACGGCCCGTAACACCACAATACGGCCCGTAATGACACTGTCACGGCCCGTAACACCTTGTACGGTCGTGACTTAGGCATTTCACGACTTAAGTTACGACCATGATTTCACGGCCCGTGATGGTGTATCACGGCCCATGATGGGTCCTGTCACGGCCCGTGATGGATGCCCTGGAACTCGATTACACCCCATTTTACTTTCAAATTTCACCCTTTCATACTTATGAACTTATCATTCTCAAGGGAATCCATAAATAAGGGAATTTACTACATTCTAGGTTCGTGGCAACTCAATTTAGACACTAATAACGTCGAATTGCATGTGATTGGGTCCAAGTTACAACCTAGGGTTCACATATCCATTCTAAAGTTCATTCACACATTCCTAGGGTTCATAGTTCATCAGTTCCACATCAATTGGGGTTTGACACATAGAAGAATACATCATTCCAGAAATTTACATATTAGAACCCTAATTTGATCATAACATGTCTCATATGATTCGTAACATTCTAATGGAACCTTAATACATGGAAATAGACCTAAATAATGAAAGATTAACTTACTAGGACATGAGGAATCATGAGAGACATACAAACATCATTATCACAATAGAAACATATAACAATCATCACATGGTTCATATCACATTCAACATATAGAAAAGGTCATAGAGACATATGAACAAACACCTAGCATGCACACTCCTAATTGTCATCCTCTCATCTCCAAAACTAAGAACATGTGTTCTTATACATCCAAATCAATGAGATGAGTAGAGAGTGAGGGATTGGATCCCCTTTACATACCTTGGCAAGAATCTCTAAACCCTAGTTGCTCTTCTTATTTCCTAGCCTCTTCTTCCTCTTTGGTGGTGATTCCTTCTTTCTCCCTTCCCAAAGCTTCTAAGCCTTCTTCTCCTTCCTCTCTTGACCTTCCTTCTTCCTCTACCAAGTCTTCTTGAGCTGCACAATGGATGAAGTTTCAAACCCTAACCATGAGGTTCTTTGTGGAGAGGGAGATGAGAGCAAGAGAGAGAGTGAGGGAGTGGGAAAGAGGACAAAAATTATGGTTCCACCCTTTTTATACTTAGGGATTTGGGTGGGATGTGGGCTATTTAGGCTAGTGGCCTGCTGAAAATAAGTGGGTTTGGGCTAATATTTTTGGGGTTTTACAGTTAACCTTGTTAGGCTTTTTTTTATGAAGTGGAAATATTTGAAAGTTAGGTGGAGGAAAGAAGTTTTAAAAAGAAGGTACATCTTAATTTTTTTTAATTTCATTACTGGGCTGCACGCAAGGCTCGTGAGTGGCACATCTGGGGGCCAGGGCTTCAGCACAAAACATGCTTTTGTCTTTTTTTGCGATAACAATGCAAAAATTTCCTCAAATTAAAAAGATAATAGAAACAAATATTAATAATGCGGCTCTAATATCAAATGATAAAGAATTTCCTAATAGTTTGTGATATATAGTAATTAAAGCTGTAAAGATCGAGATCAATCAATAAGATATAACATCGATATCTCAAAAATCTGAATATTCGACCAAAAGACTTAATAAATAGTTAAGCCTAAACTTTAATTAAATAAAGAATTACACGTAAAAACAACAATTGTTCAGCAAGGGTTATGAAATTAACCTATTTATAGTCAAACTCCTAATAAGCCTTCTAAAAAAGAAAAAAAAGCTTAATCAAACTGAAGTTATGTAATAAAGAATAATAATTATTTGGTTGATTTAACAGGTTAGAAATTGAACTCTTATAAAAAAAAGTTACAGAGTTTCACAAATATTTACCTTTCGTGTGTTGCCGTCTCGAACTGCATTTACTTCTAGATACTAAAGTTGATATCTGAAAAAAAATAATGCTAAGGATCGCATTAGGATGAATATCCAATTGGACTTTAACTTAAGACTTTTGGCATCTTCATGAGGACCTCTTAATTATTAGATAGATTCATATCAATGTTAATTGGTTGATCAATTAATTAGATAAATTTATACGAAAGAAAAATAATCAAGTGTGATTGGCACAGTTAGATAGTGGAATTGTGTCTCGGGATGGACCCCTCGGATTCGATTCCTAGAGTCGTCATATTTGACTAGGTTTTATCCTTTTCAATCCTTTATGAATATCGAATTAGTCAAATGCTAATAATCATGTATATCGATGAATTTTTATACTTTTATGTAACATCCCTAGTCAAGGCATAATATTGTCCGCTCTAGGCCTTAGCCTGCACGATTTTACCAAAACACGCCACACTTGTATCAGAGTGGTGCAAAGGCCTATTTCCCTTAAGGACTTCTGATCAAGGCATGATATTATTCGCTCTGGGTTCTAGAGTTGGCTCCCATCGTGCACTCACGATGTAGCACTTAGCCCCTCATGGCTTTCTAACGAGTCACACTTGTATCAGAGTGGCGCAACGACTTATTCCTCTTAGAAACTCCTGATCAAAGCATGATATTATCCACTATAGGTTCTAGAGGTGGCTTTCATCATGCAGTCACGATGTAGCACTTAGCCCCTCACGGTTTTCTAATGCGTCACACCTAGTGAACGTCATATTCTCATATATACCCAGCATCTCTCCCATGACTTGTGTATGTGAGACTAATCCAAGGCATGCCTCTTGCACCATTTCTCCTTTAGGGACTCAACGTCATCGTTGAGTGATCTCCTAATGATCTCCCACCATGATACAGAGGCTCAAACGGAATGACTCTGATACCATATGTAACATCTTTGGTCAAGGCATGTTTGCTTAGACCTTAGCATGCACGAATTTATCAAAACGCGTCACACTCGTATCAGAGTGGCACAATGACTTATTTCTCTTAAGGACTCCTGATCAAGGCATGATATTGTCCGCTCTGAATTCTAGAGGTGGCTCTCATTGTGCACTCACGATGTAGCACTTAATCTCTCACGGATTTCTAATGCGTCACACTTGTATCGGAGTGGCGTAACGGCTTATTCCTTTTAGGGACTCTTGATCAAGGCATGATATTGCCCGCTCTAGATGTAGCTCTCATCGTGCACTCACAATATAGCACTTAGTCCCTTACGATTTTTTAACGTGTCACAACTAATAAATGTCATATTTCCATATATACTCAGCATCTCTCCCATGACTTATGCATGTGAGACTAATTCAAGATATGCCTCTTATATCGTAAAAAAATTAAAAAAAATGTCGTAAATTTGTTTGCGAAATATTTGTCTCAAGTAAATTTGTGGTTTGGTCCCATTTTGTTTCTTCATTGTTACTACATAGTAAAATAATTTTTCAACTTTGTATCCATCAAATAAATCGATCATTTAGTTGACGTCAGCGACATTCAACTAAAATGATATAATATTTTTTTAACATAAATTATTATACAAATGAAAAAGGAGGGAGGGCGTTTACCACTTATGAGTGTAGGGTACCGGCCCCTCCATTCTCTCTTGTTCACGACATAAGAGTCATCACCTCGATTCTTAATTCCCTACAATATTATCTACTATTATGTCATATATTAATATATTTTTATATGAGAATAATAAATTATTCGAGTTTGATGCTACGTGATATTCACGTCGATGGATAGAATGATCAGTTTAAGATTTTGTTATCATTTATAAATTGGGAGGTCATTATATTATAAAATAGAGATCGAGAATAAAAGTTAGATTATCAATATAGTTGGTGGATCATTCTTTTACAAATTAAAAGATGGATAACTGAAGTGGTACCAAAGATATAGTTAAAGAATCAAATTTGAAATTTATTTGATGCTTACAGTTACATTGTTTCTTATATTATATTATATTATATTTCTTGTTAAATGTACTTTCCCTAATTGTGATGAATACAAACATAATTATGGCTGTGCTTACTTTTGTAAAAAAAATAAACTTCTGAAATTCATTATCCTTACTTTTTTTATGTTTGACCTAAATAAATTTAATAATCCATGGAAATGAAATATATATCACAAACTTAAATAAGAGAAATGGTAATATTTATGTCTTACATATTTACATCATCCATGAAATAAAGTAATTTGTTGAATCTAGGATCCCGAGAATATTTTGAATGATCACAAATTTGTAAAGTGAACTCAGCCTATACTGATGAACTTGTTGAGCTGATTTATGTAACATGATACATACAAGTTCAGAGTAGCGGTCGACCTAAGCTGAAGG
>LTAE01003081.1:58898-79097 GCA_001647135.1 Pontederia paniculata | reverse complement strand
GAATTGGTGTAGTAAGTTATTCAAAACGTTTTCTTCAACAATCAAAACAAGATGAATTAAAGCTAAGCAATCTTATGAGAAAAGTGAGTAAAGGAGAATACGAACTTAGAAAGAAGATATGTTGACGAGGTTCGGCCCAACTCCTTGGCCTACATCCCTGCTCCGACTTCTCACGCCTTGAGAACCTCAGAGTTTCACTATCAAGTCTTCTTTTCGAATAGGGAGAAGTATCCTTTACAACACAAGTCTTTTTCTTTGCTCAAGAGGCAAGATCACACCTCTTCACAATGACTTTCTCTCAAGATTACAAAGAAGGCTTCTCACTCAATCTCTCTTACAATATGAACTCACTTTGAGAATAAGAGAAAATGAGAAGAGAGTTTGCACGATTATGCTCAAGAATGCTCTTTGGATGCTCTTGGATGTATGCAAGGTGAAATCTTCAACTTAGTTACTGTTGCAACCTCCTAAATGCTCTTATATAGCCTTATGTCTTCAATATGGACGTTATCCACCTTTTCTCCTTTGATAGGACACAAAAATTACACTTGTTGGAGTGTTCTGCTCGCCACTAGTCAACCGCTCCTTTATAGTGATCGATCGCTCTAACAGAAACTAGCCGTTGGTAGTTTATCGATCGATCGTTGCCCTGAATCGGTCAACCATTCCTCGTCCAGAAGCAAAATGCAGCTATGTCTCCTGGAGTGGTCGATCATTCTAACGAAATACTATCCGTTGGCAGCAGACCGGTCGACCGGTGTCCTGGAGCGATCGATCGTTTTTCGTCCAGATACAAACTTCGACTCTGTGGTCTGGACCGGTCGACTGCTATGGCAGACCGGGTGACCGCTATATCGACCTTTCAAAATGGTTGTTGTTGTTTTCATGTTAGTCGACCGCTGCCCTAGATCGCTTTGTCACTGAATGCCCCTTTTTCATTTGTTCCCCTTTTTCATTTGTTTTTAATCACAACTTAATACTTGATTAAATAATTTTAATCACATATTTTTTCTATCATCGAAATTCGTGGGATGTAACCTTTGAACCAACAATTGCAACAATATATGGAATGATTAGTATTATTTGTGATAATGTTACTTGAGTTTTTTATATTAAATAAACTAAAACTACTTTACATTTATTGTCATAGTTAAATATTTTTCTGGCTACTAGTATGATTTTATTGTCATGATATTGATGAATCATGCAAATGCCACGAATTGCCAAATTATATCTATGAAAGACACTAATTGGCACAAACCATGAATGGATTGATACGTGGCTACACATCCTATTTTTGAAGAATTTGAAGCATCTTGACACTTGCGATAGATTTTGGAAAGAGCTCTTGGAGGACATCATGGTCACATTTGTTGAAGAAGGCATCCATCCTCTTCAAGGTGATAGTGTTGATATTTCATGACCTCATGTTCCATAAGAATGCTAGGTCTTCCTTACATGGTGAAGATTTTAAAGGAGCATCTCGATGCCATTATTGACAAGAGACATGCATAAGCAAAACTCAACATAATGAATAAAGTATATATATTCCTCCCATTTTGAGGAATTCAATAATCCAATAGACAAAATTCTAACAAGATTAGACATACTTTGGAAATTGTGCAGCAAAAATGACCTTAAACCTATTCGACCACTTTTTTGGTGATTTCCAATGGAATAAGAAGGTATTCACCTAATATTTTATTATCCAAATGCTGTATTTATGTTTCATGATTTTAGATCATGTTGTAAACTTATATGTGAACATGTACTCTTATTATGAAATTATTATGAACCTGAATGTAAATTGATTTAAGTTCTTTTAGTTATTCAAAGTAATTAACAATTTAGTAGTATGATGAAAGTGCTCATTCAACATATTACATGTAGAGATGTAGGTTTTATTGATGAACAAATTTATACATCACAATTGGTCATAAATCATATTTATATCTAAGGATTTTAATTTTTTTCTACTTCATGGGTGTCAATTCAAGAACTTTATTTTAATCTCTTTGTTCTTACAACTTTACTCATGATAAAGTTGTTTATCAGACTTTACATACGTATTTCACGCTTTCTATTTGTTGCATTTGAAAAAAAATAAACTTTTTGTTTGTGCATAATTGGTTGATACTTTTACTATACCTATATTTGAATATCTGAAAGTTGCAATGTTGACATCTTACTATTATCGTCTTACTTGAATACCTATTGCATATAAGATTTAAAGTTGCAAAAAAGAGTGCACACTCACACATGTTATACTATTGATTCAAACTAGGGTTAGAATATAAAATAAATCATAAATATTCTTATTGTCGATCTTGATTATATCTTTCCATTAAAACTCTCATATGACATGTTCTGATGTGAACAAAAATATACATATTGCATGAATTCCATTTAGGTCATTTTTCCATAATTTTGCATAAATTCATGCATCATTTATTATAATTTTAATTAATTTTCATTTCTGAGTCAAAAACTATCCAAATGTGTATTTTGGTGAATTTTCAAATAGAAATTGTCAATTTTATGACAAAGAACAAATAAAAAAAATTAGATTGAAAGTCGAATTAAAAAAGAAGCCAACAACATGAGCCATGTTCATATCAAGAATAGGTTGTGTTGGATGAAAGTTAATAAAGCCATACTTCATGAACTCAAAATGGAACACATGAAAAATCATAGTCATACTTCGCGAACTCAAAATAGACCACATGAAAAATTGACTCGGGCCGTGATCACCCCAAGGACGCCTTCGGCATCCATGGGTCATGGACCGACCCCCATATTCAGAGTGCCCGTGTTCAAGGTCGCGTCAAACTCAAAACGGATCTGATCAATTGATAATATTGTACCATATGGGAGTGAAACGAATCATGTTCAAACAACATGTTCAACTCAAACTAGAAATAAAGCCAACGCGTGTCATGTTGTTTATCGTCTGATATGAAGGATGATACAAAGTTGTGTTGATCCAGTTATCCAAGACTATTTTCAACCATCTGATGTGAACATCAAATTTTCTCCTATAAATAAGAGCCTTATTGCAACCACAAAAGAGCCCAAGACTCTCCTCATATCTCTCTATAGATTTCTGATGTGTTGTCAAGCCATCTATTGGAGGAGAGAAGCTTAGGATTCATACCCAAGATCAAAAGACAACAAATCTCTGTCAAGATATGTATCCATCTTTTTTGTTTTTAATTAATTATTCTGTTTAGGGGAAAGAATTGCTTGAACTCCATTAGTTTTGGATTATTTTATTCTTTGCAATATGTGAACTTGCATCGTTAATTTCTGGATAATTTATTAGAGTTTGTTGTTAGCTTTATTCATGATAAACTATTAACACAATTTCGGCCCAAGACTCTCCTTACATCTCTATTCAAATTTCTGAAGTGATGTCAAACCATCTATTGAAGGAGAGAAAACATAGGATTCATACTGAAGATCAATAGACAACAAAGCTCTACCAAGACATGTATTCATCTTTTTGTTCTTAATTAATTAGGTTAGAACTATTATGTTTAGGGGAATGAATTGATTGAACTCCATTAGTTTTGGATTATTTTATTCTCTATAGTATATGAACTTGCATCGTTAATTTCTGGATTATCAGTTTTTAATAGAATCTATTCGTTAGCTTTCATCGAGAAATATTGTTAATGCAATTTATCTCCAATTGATTTGATTTCAGATTTTCTTGAATATTTTAATCGAATATGTCTTTCGACTTCTAGAAAAATGTACCATCTTTCTCACAAAAACGGACCGATTTCATCTGTCGAATCGTCAACTTACGCATAATTGTCTCAGAACATGGGGTCGTGTCTTGATTCGACACGAACACGAACCATGTCTGGTGTCGTTTTCTTCCGTTCGAGTCGTGTATTATTTCCTAAAACGCGGATTGTTTCCTAATCACACACGACAATTTTCTTCCTATTTTTCGGCTATTTTTATTGATTTTTGGTGCAAATCTTTCTCATATATCTAGTTTAGAATTTGTGAATTATGAGTTGTCAAATCATTTGGTTCGAGGTTTTGACAATTTAGAGTTTGTTGTTTACTACATCTTATTTTAATTTAACTTAGGATTAATTTTGTTCGAACCTTTCTAGGTTAATATTAGATGAAGGTAGTTAGATCTTATAACTTTAACACAACATTTTCATCACAAGAGTTGCGTATTCAATTTAATTGTTTATTCCAAGAAATCATGGTGGGGAGATAAATCTTAACCCTAAAATCGATGACTCTTTAGAAAGATATTTTATGTTTTCTTTTTATCTTCTTTTCTTTTTTTTAATCTGAGATCAATTGAACTTAATCATTTCAAGTTAATAGACAAAGTTTAAAAATAAAAAATACATTAGTCCTTGTGAGTTCGATACTCTTTCATCTCAGTAAACTTGCTAAATATTTTATAATTGAATTTATCGCTGAATATTCTGTAGTTGAATTTATTGCATCATGTTCCAACTTTAATAAGTTGTCTTCATGTCTCACAACCAAAATTTTCTACTATCAATAAGTAAATGACATATTTATTCATTTAAGTTAATTACTCTTATTTCTCTTTCTTCACTTTTATTTTATAATGTCAAACTTAATTAATACTTAGGGTTTAAGAACCATGTGAATTTTCTTTTTTGCTTCACAAATATGAAATATCAATTTTAACAATAATAATTGAGATATAATCAAATAATTTAATTAAAGTATGATTTTACCTTTTTTTGTCATATCTCAATCATCAATATTATAATTAATGATGTTTCGAAAGCATGGAGTAAAAAAAGTTCTCCACATATTATGCATTCCTTAATATCTATTCTCCTTTGAGCCTTTTTCCCTTTAATAATCAATATCCAAAAATGATGAGTACATTGTGTTAAAAGGTTGAGAGTCTTGAAACTATTAGCTTATGATTGAAAAAACACCATTGTGAGAATATTTTTTAATTATCTACGTTCTTGATTATATTAGGGCTAATTTGGTTTGATGTAATTAAAAATTCAAAATGTAAATAGTTGTAATTAAAAACTTTATAAAAAATTATATTTACGAGAGTTACTTTTTCAATGTTTGGATACATATAAATAAAATTCTGAAAAGTGAATTACATTGTTTGATTGAATTTCGAAATGTGATATAAATTATTAATTAGAATAAAATTTATTTTATTTATTATGAAAATAATTTATTTTATTACATGAATAAATAATTTTATATTATTTATTTATTAGGACCATTTATTTTGTTTTTTAATTATATTTTTATTGTGAATGTGTAATATGTCATTTCTCATCTTTATTAATTTCGACATTGATGATCTTTATTAATTTATCTTATTCATTCTAATTTTGTTTTAATTTATAATTATTATCTTACTATTTTATATTTTTGGTAATTAATACTTTTATTTTGTTATTATTTTACTTTTAATATTATTATTGTTTTATTTTTTGTTATTTTTATTTAAAATATTATTTATAGTTCTATTTTTATATTATTATTCTCTTTTATTTATTTATTAATAATATTTAACATTGTAATGCTGATTTAAACTTTGTTTTTAACTCATATAACTATTAACTTTTGTATTTTAAATATATTATAAATTTCACTTATAAAATTGAAATAAACAAATAACAAATTTATCCGCGTGATAGTTGTAAATAAGAGTTAGACGTTTGAGATGCTATGCTATTTTTAAATTTTAAAAACCTCTATTTTAAACTTTATTAAAATCACTCATTTGTAATTCTTTTTAGAATGTGAAATTTAATATATTTATAACTTAATAATTTCTATTTTAACTTATTCATTTACTTATAAAATCTTTATCTTTTCTAATTTATTTTTAACTTTTATTAAATATGCACTGCAAATTTACTTTAAAAATTACATACATAATTACTTAAAAGGAAACAAAATAAAATTACTTGTGGATCCCACGAAAACTCACTTCTTTCTTTCTAAAAAACTAGTTCCAACTTATTCTCTCTCCTTGTGGGCACCACTATATTATGTAAATGCAACTTCCTTTACAGCAAATATATTTCATGCAAAGCAAATACAAATATTGCCACTTTTTGTAAGGAGCCAAGGCAAGGTCAAGGGTTTAGTCTCATATGAGTAAAATACGGAGGTGATCATGAGCCTATAAGTGATCACCCTCTTCACTATTCAAGACGTGTTTTAAATTCGTGCAGGCCAATGAGCCCAAAGCGAATTGCGGGCTAGAGTCAACCTTGCGTGCTCATTTGAATCATGTGAGACTACTCAATGAGGACGTTGAGCTCTCAAAGGGGGAAGAATGTAAGGATCCAAGACAAGACCAAGGGTTTAGTCTCACATGAGCCAAATGTGGAGATTGTCATGGACTTATAAGTGACCACCCTCTTCACCATTCAAGACGTATTTTAAATTTGTACGAGTCATGAGCCCAAAGCGAATAATTTCTTAAATGAGGTTGGAGACGTCAAAACAAACTTGCTCTTAATTAAATACTAGTAACATCGACATCCACGGCCCCTAAATGCAAATAAGATTAACCTTTTTCTTTTCATCCATTCATTTATTTTATCATCCACGGCTCCTAGAGTCAACCTCTCGTGCTCACTTGAATCATGTGAGACTACTCAATGAGGACGTTGAGCTCTCAAAGGGGGAAGAATGTAAGGATCCAAGACAAGACCAAGGGTTTAGTCTCACATGAGCCAAATGTGGAGATTGTCATGGACTTATAAGTGACCACCCTCTTCACCATTCAAGACGTTAGAACTAAAACTAACATTTTCATTTCTTTCGACTAAAGTAAGAAATGTATTCATTATGTTTTAGAAAAATATAGAAAAAAAACAAAAACAATATTAACTTCTTATTGAGAGGTGAAAAAGCGTTAATTAAACAAAAGATTGCTTCGTAAGTTTCATTGGGTCAAAGTGCAATACAAATCTTTTAACTAGTTTAATCAATTTATTGAACTTTTAGATATTAAAAGCACATGTTAGGAAATAGAGAAAAACATTTTCTTTCCAATATTTCTTATATAAGATCTGAATTATTTCTTACATGTTGGAGCCTTACACTATTTACCAAATTAAATATTATTAGGAAAATAACTGTTTTCTCTAACATTCTTTCAAGTATAATATTTTTACATTTAATTATAAATTATAGATTTACAAATTTTTGAACTTATTTTGACGCTCAAATCTCTTCGTCAAGTTTTATCTAAGTATGAAATATTATTTTTACGCTTACTTTATTAATACAATAAAAAATAAAAAAGTCAGCGTAAAACAAATTTTAGAAAATAAAATAACAACAAAATCTTATATTAAAGAATTTTTATCTAACATTGAAGTGAATTTTCTTATATTAAAGAATAAGGACAAAAATAATATTTAATAATTATAAAAAAATAATTTAATAAATTTTAGTTTAATTTAATAAAAAGATTTAAGTAATAAATGACTATATATTTATGTACAAAATATTATAAATTTATAATTTAAGGTTGAATACGAAATAAAAATACGAATTGGAAGCAGCCCCAATTCCAAAATGTGGGTCGAACCGTTCGTTACAGACCACTCTTTTAGCCCCCCCTTCATTTCCCCTAAGTCGGGCTCGAGTTGGTCTCGCCCACCGCCATCTCTTCATCTTTTCTACTTTTTTTCTTAATTCTTGCTTTGTCCCTCGCATTTGCCCGCTGCTCTCAAAGTTACCCCAAATTTGCCGTCTCGTCGCCGTCCTCCGGCGCCGAGGTCGCCGTCTTCTGAAATCCACTCCACTCAAGCACCAACAAGAAATTACCCTTCATCTCTCTCTACCAAGAGAGACCGCCGACTCCGCTGCGCCATGAGCTACTACGACGGCCGCGCCGCCGATCCCTCCTCCTACCGCGACCGCCGCAGGTAACACCTCTGTTAAACCCTAGACCCTAAGCCTAAGCGCTTGACAAGAAGAAATGGGGTTTTCAATTGTTTGTTCTGTTCTTTTTGTACTAGTGATGGCGGATTCGGCAGTGGCGGCGGCAGCTACGGGAGGGGACCCGAGCCTTCCTCGGCTGGCGGCGGAAGGAAGGAGACGGATGGCCGGGCGGCGAGTTCGGACCTCGAAGGGCTCACCCCTTTCGAAAAGAACTTCTATGTGGAGTCCCCCTCCGTGTCCGCCATGACCGCGGACGATGTCGAGGCCTACCGACGGAAGCGCGAGATCACCGTCGAGGGTCGTGACATTCCTAAGCCCGTTAAGGATTTCCGCGACGTTGGCTTCCCAGGTCCCCCTTCTTGTTCTTCTCCATATTTGCCATTTTTCGTTAAAAAACTTGGAAACCGAATTAGGGTAGTTTCATTTGGTTCATGATC
Organism: Pontederia paniculata; assembly: GCA_001647135.1. Taxonomy (NCBI): domain Eukaryota; kingdom Viridiplantae; phylum Streptophyta; class Magnoliopsida; order Commelinales; family Pontederiaceae; genus Pontederia; species Pontederia paniculata. The sequence goes on along the minus strand of LTAE01003081.1, from coordinate 70,707 downwards.
TTCAGATGTCCAAACAATTCTCATAGTGCAATGACTGCTCTTAGGATATTTTTGTGCTTTAATGATTGGCCTCCTTTTTTTTTCTAAAAAAATCCTATTTTTTTCCAATTATAAAGGGAGGCCCATGGCCTTGGCCTGATACAAGGAAATGAAAGACTGAAAATAAAAGGTTACATAAATCTCAGTGATGGAAATCAAACTCGAGACCTTAGGGGTGAGCCATTTCTCCACCCCTATGTCATAAACGTTTTTATATATGAGTTCAGCTTTCTCGTTTGACAGAACAAAAACAGCTATCTTGTGGTAGGTTCATGTGAAGTGTTTTCACAGATAATGTTTCGGTTGACATGCGGACAGTGATGTAAATACTTAAACTAAATCCTAATGAAAAAACCCATGGTTTCCGGCCTTGCGCCTACCAGCGCCTCTGGCTGCGCCGCAGCCACTTGCAGTCTGGACTTCGGGGCCTCCACAGCTCAGGGACTGTCCAGGATATTTCTGAGGGCCTTCTGCTGATGTCCATGCAGCAAGATGTTGGTGCTACTGCGCTGTGAACATGGACAACCAGCAGTGCCATCTTCATGCTGAAGAAATTCTTATCCATCCAACAGAGTTATAAAGAACCCTGTGTTAACTAGCAGTTGGTTGGTTCAACTTGCAGCAGGTTGAAACCCCAAAAAGAGGAAGTGCCTGGATCAAATTTCGGAAGTGCCACTATTGAAAGTGGGGTAAACTTTGAACACTTTAAGCCTTCAGGTTACAGAAGCAATCAGCCACTTGAAACAGCCCCACACTTTTCTTAAAGCACCCTACGTTTCAAATAATAACAAAGCACCAAAAGCAAAGGCTCATATTGAAGGCCTATAACTAGAGACCAAAAGCTTGGTCATCCTACATCAAACAACCAAAAATGCATCCCATGCGATCCTAAAGGTTGATGATTTCTATGAAATTGGAACATTCGTCAGCCCCATAGAAATATGTATGTTCCCTTGACATTTACTTGTGCAGTTAGAAAATCTCACTGGAAACAAGAAAGAAATAGGATTTGCTTGAGTATAAGTGATATATATTTTCCATCTTTGCATAAAATCCTACACCATATGTGGATTTTGTGATTCACTGGAAAAAGTCTCCTTTAAAATACTCTTTTCTTGTCTGCCGCACTTTCTTTGTTTCTTTTAATTGTTTTTCAATGATTTAACTAGTAATAGAAGGGACATGTCTCGTCATGGTTATATCTTTTATTCCACTCCACTATTTACTGTGCTCTTGATAAACTTTTTTTGTCGTGGGTTTTTTTTTTGTCTCTCATAATGATATTATGAAATTCAGACTATGTTATGCAAGAAATAGAAAGAGCTGGGTTTGTGGAACCTACCCCAATTCAAGCACAAGGATGGCCGATGGCTTTAAAGGGTCGTGATCTCATTGGTATTGCCGAAACAGGATCGGGAAAGACACTTGCATACTTGTTACCTGCTATTGTTCATGTCAATGCTCAGCCCATTTTAGGTATAAAGTTCAAATCTTTTGGTCTTATAAGTACTATATTGTTTAATTGTTAACCATTGCACTGAACTTTCTTTCTCTGTTCATTATTGCTCAAGCTCCTGGTGATGGTCCTATTGTCTTGGTCCTGGCTCCAACTCGTGAACTTGCTGTACAGATACAACAAGAAGCAACAAAGTTTGGAGCATCCTCAAAGATAAAGAACACTTGCATATATGGTGGCGTTCCTAAGGGTCCCCAAGTTCGAGACCTTCAAAAAGGTACTCGAAAGTCATAAAGTTTGTTTTCACTGTGCGAATTAACTTTCTGCTTAATTATTTCCTAGCTTGATTAATAGAATTATGAGTTTCCTAGTTTGATATGAAGTTTGCAAAGACGAATTACATAATGAAAACAGGGTTCCTAATTATTATGATCTTATGCTGAAGCGGAGAAACGAAAGACATGGCTTGAAATTATTTGTTTACTTTCTGGTTTACAAGGAAAACATCCGTTAATTGTGTGGCTGAAGGAGATTTTCCTTTGTGACATGCAACTAGGTTGTGGACTGACAATATTTGCTGAAAAGGTTAAACTATATCACTTATATGTCTGCACCAATTTGTTTATCAGGTGTTGAAATCGTGATTGCTACACCTGGACGTCTTATCGATATGTTAGAATCACACAATACAAACTTAAGGAGGGTAACCTATCTCGTTTTGGATGAGGCAGATCGCATGCTGGACATGGGTTTTGAACCCCAAATTAGGAAAATTGTTTCCCAGGTAGGGTTATTCTTCTTTTCTACTCAATTATTCTAGGCACTTGTGATGGCCTTTCTTCCACAATACATTTGGTACATTGCAAAGTTTTGTCTCAAAAATCATATTAATGTGTTTTATAATCACCCCTAAAATAAATTTTATAATAATCTAAGGCTCGTAAAGCATATTTCAAAAAAATGCTTACAATGTATCGTTGACCTATGAGTAAATGCACAACAAGGGTTTGGAAGCACATTCAGATACTCCAAATTATAGAAAAAAATTGAATGTTTTATATAGTAATAATGTTTTTTCAGAAACTATGGTTATACTATTATAATTAATTTAAAATATCAAAAAATAAAAAATAGATAATATAATTATTATAGTAAAAAATAATAATCAATATAATTAGTCATATATATATATATAATATATATATATATATATAAACTCGGGCCCTGTTTGAGTGTCCTAGAATTTTTTTCATTAGTTTTCTGAACCTGTGATGTCACCTGTCATACCATGGTTAGTAAATTCTAAAACAAAATTGTTATAACTTAAGTAATGTATTGCATCAAAATAAAAAGAAAGTATTATAAGTGCATGAACGGATGCATAGTAAAGAATTTGATGCGAGATTGGGTGGGTTTATAATATGATACACTCTTTGTAACCTCAACATATAGCATAGCAATTCAGTAATAAAACAGGATGGATGCACAAGGCTTTCATCCTCTACCCTAAAAAACTAGTGCATGAACGAATGCATACTCATGAATTATTAGTATGATAAAAAAACTGTACCAAAAAACACGTGGATGTGGTGCATCCAAACAGGGCCTAACTCTAAGTAGGTGGGTGGTCACTAAGTGGTGTTTCTCTCTTCCCTTTATTTTTGTGGAGGCGTTGTCTTTTCTTTTTTTTTCCTTTTGGTGTCCCATTGGAATAACTTTCCACATGATGCTATGCACTTTAGATGCACTAGTCATTTATCCTTAATCATAATGCTTTTGTTATATCTTGTGCTTCTGGTAGGGTGGCTTCCTAAAATGAAGGGTGCTTAAGGTTCCTTTGTAATTTAAGTAGATAGTATCATGATGTTTTATGAAAGATGAACTTATAGGAGAAGTGAAAGAAATTTTGAAGAGAACACTTGCATCATGGTGAAAACAAGAGAAAGCTTACGGGACACATGAACAGGGTACAAAAACCCCAATTGGATCACCGTACAGGCCTAATCCTTTAGGAGGAAACTCAAAGTTATTAGACCTAGTGGATGTTGCAGGACTAGCCTGGCCATCCAATCCGCACATCTAATCTCGCGGAAGATGTTTTGAATTACTGCAATCGAGTTGCCTGTCAAAATAAGCCTGATACCTTCAACATCTGGGGATACTGCAGAGGATAGGGGGTGGGGACACTCATCTTTAACCAGCTGATGCACAATTTGCTTCTCCACTTCTAGTACAAGATATTTGTGTCCCCACCCAACTATATTGAAGCCCGATAAGTACATCACATAACTCTGCATTAGCTTAAGTGACTATTCTTATCTTGTGAGCAAATTGATATAGGCTGAGAATGTAAATGACAAAAACTATAGAAATGAAACTAAAATAAATGTTACTAGTAGTAATAGTGCAAGAACCTTAAACACAATTCAACTAATAACTTGTCAGTTCGAGAGGCCAAATCTTTGTAGTTCTTGTTGAGTAGACCAAAATCCAATTATAAGATTGATAAACAACTTTTCAAAGATTGTCCTAAACCTATAACCCATCAATGTTTTTATAACATGAATGAGTTACTATAACTGCAATAAAACTAGTCATAAAACACATGGAATGTAGTGTGTTATAACCACCTATTATTTTCTTAACAAACACATAATTTTGGAGTAATAAAAATTGGTATTATCAGTACTCTCCTAAACTTTTGCCTTGTCCTCAAGGCAAAGAAGATTAATGGTCATCTATGCTGATTTCTTCAAAATTGTGAACTTCATTTTTATGTAAAGATGTGAGATATGATGTTTGAGCCACAATGAACTTTCAACTTCTTTTTCTCTTTCGATATGCATGAAAGCTGGTTTTCAGGATGGATGCTTTTCTTTGTGCTTCCAATATTATTGTTTCTGCTGTTTTATAAATCGATGATTTGAAATTGGTTGATGATACTGAAAACTATTGGAAACTTGGATCTTTGTTGCTCTGATACCAATTATAAGAGGCTGAAATATGACTATGAAAATGAAAATAAGATAACTGTTATTACCAGTAATAGTGCAAGAATCTTAAACACTATTACAGCTATTAACTTGTCCGTTCAAGAGGACAAATCTCCTAATTCGTTTGGAGTGGACTAAATTCCAATTACAAGGTCGATAAACAACTTTTCAAAGAATTCCCTAAACCTATCATCCATCGATGTTTTTATAACATGAATGAATTAGTTATTATAACTGCCTACTATTTTCTTAACCCCAACACCTAATTCTGGGGGTAATACAAACTGGTATTCTATCACAAATCCTCCACACCATCTCCCCTCTGGGTTCTTAGTAATGCCTCTAGTTCCTGCTAGGGCAGGATTACCATCGAACTTTTAGATGCCCTAGGTGTTTTAGGCTGCGTATCATAGCTACAATACATGTATTTGTTCTGCTAAGAATTTTGCTTTAGCTTCATTTGCTGGATACAAAATCTGGATCAAAAAGAGCTCCATTGTGCCAGTTCTACAACATCCAAGTGCCAACACCAAACATAATTGCTCAGTCATGCGGAGGTCGTATTAGTTGAGCCTCTAGGTTTGCTTACATCCAGTGTCTCAAAGTTGCGTTGAAGAAAGTATCCTGGAGGTGACCTGGTACCAACTTAATTCATAGATGTCTTGCGGGAACACAATCCCACATTACACGTTGGTAGGTTTCGGCGCCACCATACCTTGTCTTTTTTTTGTTTCAAGATGGGTGGTAAGCAGAAAGCTCATCGACTTTCTGTATTTCTAGCTAGGATAAGGCATGCGTGCTGGCATGGATTCTAGATTTAATATTGAATTCAGTTGTTTAGTTCAAATTCAGTTTTATGAGATGTATAATATATGTATCTACATGGAAAATTTGTGAATTCCATATTGTACGCACTTTATGTTACAATTAGTTTCTGTATTTCTTCCTTTTATTATCATTCTCATGCTTTCCTGTCAAGCGTTCACTTTACTCTCTTGGTTATTGTGTTGGTTAAAGAAGCCCCATTGAACTAAATATATTGAAAATTGTGTTAATCTTGGCTAATGATAGTAATGTAGATCAAATCTCATGGTTTCCTAACTTTGTAACAGATTCGCCCAGATCGTCAAACTCTATACTGGAGTGCTACTTGGCCTAAGGAGGTCGAACAACTTGCAAGGAAATTCCTTTACAACCCTTACAAGGTAAAATATTTTTCCAAGTGATGCAAGTCTTAAGTGTTAATTTTGCTGTCCTTTTTGTTCCAATTAAATTATACATCTGTCATCTTATTAGGTAGTTATTGGTTCCGAAGATTTGAAAGCCAATCATGCAATTAACCAGCGTGTAGAAATCGTGTCAGAAACTCAGAAGTATAACAAGTAAGTTTTCATCGTTGCAAAACAATATGATCAACGGTTGAAAACAAATCTAAATAGCATTGTCTCTATCAGATTGGTCAAGTTGCTTGAGGATATTATGGATGGCAGCCGAATTCTGATATTCATGGACACAAAGAAAGGGTGTGATCAAATCACTAGACAATTACGAACAGATGGTTGGCCTGCTTTATCAATTCATGGTGACAAAAGCCAAGCTGAAAGGGACTGGGTTCTCTCAGAATTTAGATCAGGGAAGAGTCCTATAATGACTGCTACTGATGTTGCTGCTCGTGGTTTGGGTATGACTTCAAGCCTGACATATTCTTATTACTCAATCTAGTTCTGAACATGAGAGTACTAACCCATTGTTAACTTTTCCTGGCAATAGATGTCAAAGATGTGAAATATGTTATCAACTATGACTTTCCTGGATCCTTGGAGGACTATGTTCATCGCATTGGTCGAACAGGCAGAGCTGGGGCTAAAGGAACAGCATATACTTTCTTCACTGCAGCTAATGCAAGATTTGCAAAAGATCTTAGCAACATATTAGAAGAAGCTGGGCAAAAAGTCAGTCCTGAGTTGGCTAAAATGGCCCGAGGTGCCCCACCTCCTCCACCTGCAGGTTGGTTCTTTGTTAATTTCAAGCTCAGACGCAATTTTCATCACGCTTTTTTGAATCAAAATGTATTTTTTTTTCTATTTTGCACAATTTCTTGATCCAAGTTTCGTCGGAAAAAAAGTTGTCTTTATCCTATAAGAAAATCATTTCAACCTTGATTTCTGGATTTAACATTTGATTGTTGCATTGCTTTAATCAGGTGGCTTTCGTGATCGTGGACGGGGTTATGGGAGTGGTCGCCCTTGGAGCTAACACCTGCACAGTCGTACTGAGGGCTATTGTTATGCTGATGCTACCATAGCATATTTATAAACACAATACCCTTAGCTTGTTTTTGTTGTCCTCGTATAAGACTACTGGTTGGCGTACTGATTCATTAGCACAGTAAATTTTGTAACATAAATTGGTGATTTCATCCTCACGACTGTTAGTCATGGTCGGTCATTGCCTCAGCTCGTGTTTGACATTAGTTTCCTACAAATCCTAGTTTCGTATGCATACGATTGCCTCGTATTTTGCGCCTGTTAGAAGCCAAAACTCTTCGATCCAAACCTGCACAAGGTGCCAATATTCGTTTGTGTGGTAGCATGTAACCCAACGATCTCATTCTCATTGACCCCAACAAAATCTTCAATTGGATCCGATATGCGTTTGAAAAAAAATTCGATCCGATTAAATTATTTGTTTTAATTTTGTTTATCGTTTTTAATTATCATATTGTTATTATATTGCCTCAAAATTTCTTCATTTTTCTAAAAAAGGAAAATCGTAATTGGATAATTTGATGTCATGAGTTCGGTCGAGCTGAGTTAATTTTTCTAATCGACCCATTGGAGCTACTTGTTTTTTTGTCAACGGGATTGTCCCGCTATCTGATTTATCAAAAGACTCAAAACGACTACTTCAAGCATGCTACCAAATTATTCTAAAAAAGTTCGTCTACAAAGCGCAGTTTTTTTTTTTTTTTCAAAAATCAAAGCTTCAGGCAAATAGAAGGCTGAGAAAACTACGCTTTTGATAACGAACATTTTTCGATGTCAACTTGCTTCCTAAAAGTCCATTAAATTAATTAATTTAATGTCGAAGATAATAAAAATTGAAAATGACTTTTCTGGATTTCAATCCCTGCAGTTTCTTTTTATTGAGATTTAATTTCGCAATTAGTCATAAGTAGAAATAACGTGATGCTAACTAGTCAGAGATAATCTCTAGAAGAAGATCTTGTGCTATATGTTTTGGCACGGAGCTTTCTCATATCTGGTCTTGAAAGTCTATCTACACATTCTACATCGCCCATGCTAAAAAGCTTGTCTCTTCTTCAGATTTCCAGCAAAACTGGAGGAGACGAGAGCGAGCGTCCAAAAAACCTGCACAGGTTATGCATCTAGTTGGAATTAAACGCCATTGGTGCAGCCCTCAGAACCAATCGTTAAATTTGCCCTGCGCTTAGAGAAGCCAAAATTGACAAAACAGAATATAAAATAAGGACAAAAAATTAGAATCCAAGGCATACAGGGGGTGGCTTCTTTTCTTTAACAATATCAGACTTTTCTTTGGCTGCCTTATCTTGAAGGACCAGTGATGAGCTGGAGACCATGTACTCTTATGCTTTGCTAATTTATGACAATAGAGAGAAACAAAAACTGATCAATCAGCCTCAGATCTGGCTTTATATTGATGATTATATCAGTTAGCTAGCACATTAATCTTCTCTGTTTCATAGCATATATATTAGTGGAGAGGTTTGCGATATATAGCAAAGTAAAGCTAAAGAGCTGAAATGTTGATGACCTTTATAGTGTGTTGGTAGAGCTAGTGAGAATATCACCTAACAACACATGGATCTCCAAGATGTTAGTGGAAGTGATTGCTGATGTTTTTTTTCATGTCTCAACAGGTGTTAATTGTATCTCCTGTCGGCGTCTGAAACAATCGAGTGGCAATTAGCAACCTGTTGATAAAACTGCTACATGTACATCAGAAGACTAACCACCTTAAATATTGTAGGACATTCAGCATATAATTGATCAGTTTAATTAGCAGCGAACAATTTATCATGTTACTCATTGCTTTTCTGAAAGACATCCATTTCATTTTTATCAGTTCTTCTAATTAAACAGATGTGATGCAGTGCATATATATTTCCTGAAAAAGGGAAAGTTCAAGTAGCATATCTGACTTTCTGAAAACAGAAAGATAAAAGTTGGTGTACTTGTTTGATCTGATATCTTATGAAGAGGGTAATCATTTCAGCTGTGAAACAATTATGGTGCAATCGACAGGAGAATCCATGCCTTTTGTTTTAAGTACAGATTCTAACAGTCTGAAGTTATGTGTCTTGTGATATATAACTGAGTTCCCTAAATGTGTGGACGTAAAATGTTTTCTGTCGTAGGATATATATCTAAATACAAAAGGATAAAAGTTCTAACTATTCGCATTATTAGTTGTCGTAGTTTTTCATGAATAACTTGAGTAAAAGCATATTCCGCTGTCATCTGCATTATTTTCTTTTCGTTGTTGATTTGCATTTGAGTTATTCCTTGTCTCTAATACAGGACTAAAAATTCATATACAACCATATAGTTTATTCTTAATTAGCAAAAAAAGAAGTTATCTTAGAATACAAACAGATAAAAAGAATTAGAGAATTGATTATTATTTTGACTTCATCAGGTCGTTTCTCATTACTCTTGCTCTAGGTTCATTTCCCTCTTTATTGTTCTTTTTAAATTTCTTTTTTACGATTATTTGCACTAAATTGTTCTTGAAAATTCAGAAAATTAACATGATCTGTGCATGATCATTTAATCACTTGCTTCTTCTAGGTACATTACAGGTTTCTTATTGTCCAACATTTGATCAGAATCATCCTTCTTCTTGCAGTGGAAACTAATAATGCTCCTACTTGATTTACAGAAAACCATTTCCTGTCCAATTTTTAATGCCAAGATTGTACACACAATCTTTGTGGAAGTCTTAGACTTGTTGAGAGGAAGAAGGGGGTGTTTTAGTCCTATGTTAACTCTTTAACATGCCCACTGTGAAGCATTATTTAGCTTTTGGTTCTATCACTGAAGAAAGCTTTACAACATAAATAGTGATTTTTTTTTATCTCAGATGGCAGAGATCTCACATCACTTCTTGTCTTTGATTTATAAGGATGCATGAAAAGTTGAATGCGAACTAACACAAAAGTTAAATATCAAGCATAAGACATCAAGCAAAATATACTTCCATAATGATACATGCATAACATGGCTTGGAGACTTATTGTTCTTGAACTCTTCTTACGATTGCTTGGTTACTAAACAGTACTCTCATATAGTTAACATAGGAACAGATTGATTAGAACATTTTATTATGGGGAAAAAAAAGAAGAAATTAAAAGGAACACTCGAACAGGTCATATCACAAAGAAAGCAATTGTTCAACTTCTGACAAGGCCACAAGATAGAGCCATCAGCAGAATGGCGGCGTCCCTCTCATCCTGCGGGAATGGCCTGTGCGTCGACGACGTCGAACTCGTACCAAGAGTTAGTGTGACGTCCTCGAAGCAAAGCTTCGCCTGACCGGCCGTTTCTGCTCCGGCGAACTTGCACCGCTTCTTGAAGGGCACGGTGCGATCGTAGTCCACGTCGCCGACGTGTGGTTTCTTCTCTTTTCTTGTCTTCGTGGGAGCAGAAGGAGAAGGCATCAGCCTGCTGCCGTTCGCAGCAGCTGCCGCGGCCGCCGCCATTGCCCTTCTGGCCTTCCTTTGCCTTATCCCGCAGGCGTTGCAAAGCGACTGCAGCATGGTCGAGGTGCACGTCAGAAGTACAAAAATATTACTCCCATGTATTCAAAATATGTATATGAACTAATCGAGCTCTGAGGGGTGCTTGTTTACGTACCTTAGGACCGCAAGGGCCGCTCCTCCACAAGGGAGTCTTGGTCGTGTGGCAGTCGGAGCAGACTCGGACGACGTCGTCGCCGCACGGTGAAATATTGCCGTCCCCCCTGCGATCTTGAGCTGACCTCGTCTGTCTCCTCGTCCTGCTCGCTGCTGTTCGATCGGCTTTGATCATCTTCCTCATGATCCGCATCTTGGAGGGCATCCACTTAGTGTGTGTAGGTGCTCCTACTTCTACTTCTTCTTCTTCCTTTTTGACGTAGTGATCGCACAAGGACAGCTTAAGATTTCTACCATCAGCATCGTTGTCCTGCGGACGTGATACCAGTCGACATCCGCTCGTTGCACTGTTGAAGGACTGGTCGTTGGCCTACGTACCATTGACAGGAAGTCGCAGTTAAGAAGTGATCTCTTAGAACTAATTAACTTGATGCTTGCACTACTACTGCAATCCAGTACTATTGGCTAGATTACGATCTTACTGATGTGCCTGCAAAAAATAAATTACATACCTCCTCTTGTCGGCGTCTTGTGTGATCTCCTTGATCTGCATGGAGCATGTTGAAGAAACTGGGACACGGAAATGGAGGCGCAAGACCGGCCGCCAGGGCCAAGGAAGGGGGATGACTCCCATGGCCGTCATCTCGGAACTCTGCCATGTAGTTTACAGTAGTAGAAGCTTGGTGGTTCAAATGGAAAGGGAACATTGAGACAAGAGAAAAGGAGAGGTCTTGTTCTGAGAGGGAGTGTTAGTTATCCTTGTCCCGAGATGAAGCTAGGATCAGTACAGTACACTACAATGAAAGTAAAAAGAAAGAAAGACGAGTCCAAAGGAATAGTGCTACTAGGAGATGACAAAGAATTTGATCAAAAGGGCCATGAACTTTTTTATGCAACTTCTCTTTCTGATGATCACCCTCATGAACTTTTATACTTCCTCATCCTAATAGAAAATTAGCTACTATTCTAATTTTGCTGATCTGATTGAGTGTTAGAGAAATGAATAGTGGATAAAAAATATTTCTGCAACTGTACAATAGGCTCCAAAGATGCCATATAAGGCCTAGCCTGTCCAGCAAATATTATATATATATACTGCACTGAGGGAGACACCACATAGCACAGAAGGAATGATCCTTGGGTGAAATGTTAAACTAAGGAAGATATGTTTTTCTTTTCCGTGCAACTGTGCATTAGGTTCCAAGAAGCAATAAAAGTCTAGATCTGTCTTCTAAACATCCATGATACAAGACTTTGTAACACTTGCCAGCATCTGACCAGAACGTTCCCAAGATGAGGATATCTTGATAGGTTTGCATGGAGGCATCTACCAGTACTTGCCAAAGGGCATTAAATGTGAGGCCAGCAGCACCAAATCTCTCTCTCTCTCTCTCTCTCTCTCTCTCTCTCTCTCTCTCTCTCTCT
>LTAE01003081.1:4750-31867 GCA_001647135.1 Pontederia paniculata | reverse complement strand
CCATCCTGCGGTCGTCCGATCTCCAGCCTTCATCAGTTCTGACAAACTCCTGGACGCCCGCTTGTCTTCTCACCAAGACTCCAGACGACCTTTGTCTTCTTCTGATGTTCATCGGTCGTCCATACTTCACCTGCGGTCGACCACTCTCCTGTCTGCCATCTGCCTTGGTCGTCTGTGCTTCTACACTTAGAGCCTTCGGACGTCCACTCCATCCTTGGCAATATTCTGGTCATCCACTGTCTCCACCCTGAGCCCTTTGGACGTCCATTGTCTTCATTCTCAGTTCTTCGGTCGCCCGCTCTTCAACCTCGGACGACCTCTCCTTTGCTTAGCCAAGGCCCTTCTTCGACTAAGTCTTCAAACTAAGTTCATTAGTTCAACAAGTTCATTAGTTCAAACTAAGTTTCCTTACAAATTTGTGATCATCAAAACAATCTCGGGATCCTAGATTCAACATAACATAACTTCTTCCTTAGATCTTTCATCATTCGTGGCTTTATTAGAAATAATCAGCATCTTCATTAAGTTTGTCACGGCCCGTGAAATACATCTCACGGCCGTGACAATAGGCTTCACGACCTGTGATGTGCATATCACGGTCGTTACGGCCTTCATATCGTCCTTCACGGCTCGTGACGTATTATCACGGCCCGTTACGTTTTCTCCATACTGTCCTTCACGGCCCGTGATGTACCATCACGGTCGTTTAAGTTCTCTTCCATGGATGTGAACCCAGTTCACGGCGCGCGAGCTTCCAATTCTCGATCGTGAAGTGCTACGTTGTCCTTCACGGCCCGTAACCAATTCTCACGGCCCGTAAGGTCTTCACGGTGTCCTTGGGCGTCACGATCCTTCATGGCGCAGCGACTTCACGGGCGTGTCAACCATCACGACTCGAAATCTTCGATTCACGGTTGTCGGTCTTCGTCCCGTTCCTTCACGGCCAGTGACGGATTCTCACGGCCCGTGATCTTCGGTTCGAGTCGTCAAATCGATCGTCGGCCTTCGTCCCTTCACGGCGTCACGCAACCTCACGACCCGTGAAACCTGTTCACGACCCGTAAGTCAACATCACGGCCCGTGATGAGACTTCCTTGCGTTCGGCTCTCAGTCGTGAGATCCATTCTCACGGCCGTGACCATTGCGGTCACGGTTATGAAACCCCTTTCACGGCCATGATGATACAGGGAACAAGCCGAATTTGCACTTCCTAGGCGATTCACGTATTTTAACAACATGATACTATTAAAATCTCATCTCGTAGCATAAGATCAACATGTAATATATTTATTTATCTAGGCATTTGAACATGGATCAAATAACTTAATTATATTATCTAGCATGAACTCTATCATGCAATTTAAATATCATAACAACCTATCTATTGAGATCCGCCTATTTACATACCGAATCCTATAGGGTTGTTCTTCATTCTTCAATTGTGCCCTCTTGATCTCCTCTGGTGCTCCCGGTCTCCTTCACGTTCTCCTAGATATTTGGGCATAGTTCTAGGATGAGAGAAGAGAAGAGAGAAAGAGGAAGAGAGAAAATCTAGAAGAGAAAAATCTTATCTAGAGAGAAAACCTGACGACTAGAGCTTTGGAAGAGAAGATAAAGATTATGGAGCTCCCCCTATGGTCTTATTTATAGGCATGGGGTATAGGATTTCTTAATTTAATTCAAACTCAAATTTTAAATTTGAATTCTGAATTTTAAATGTTCTTCGGTCTTTAACAACGTCCTCTTGATCTTCTTTACTGCTACTGATATCCTTCACGTTCTCCTATATATTTGGGCATAGTTCTAGGATGAGAGAAGAGAAGAGAGAAAGAGGAAGAGAGAAAATCTAGAAGAGAAAAATCTTATCTAGAGAGAAAACCTGACGACTAGAGCTTTGGAAGAGAAGATAAAGATTATGGAGCTCCCCCTATGGTCTTATTTATAGGCATGGGGTATAGGATTTCTTAATTTAATTCAAACTCAAATTTTAAATTTGAATTCTGAATTTTAAATAAACTAATTAATCTCATCTAATAAATTTTGAGATTTAACAAATTTGAATTTAAATTTAAATTCTGGCTTTCTTTTTGAATTTGAATCTTAGGATTTAATTAAATCTTTTTATTTCCTTTTTTAAAAGATGCGGTTATTACACTATTTGTTCAAATTAACAATGTGTAGGAACCTTCACTGAATATTGAAGTGTAAACCAAGTAATTACTTCAAAGAACTTATTTGAGAAAATATAATAGTTTATATAATATAAGCTTGTTTCTAGATCAGCTTCTACAGGAAGATTGATGGATTTACTGCAATTAAGAAAGCAAGATAAATTTTTTGGTTGAACATTATCGCCTCTGCATTTGTGATGACATTTACAATCACTACTGATGCAGACATTCAATTTTCACACTGCAGAACGCTACATTTATGATTCATCATATTTGTTTCTGTTTATTTTAATATATTGAAGATTTGTTGTTTTATAGTTACTCATAGATTGCCTCGAAGGAAGACCTTATTATTTTTCAGTGAATTGGTCATTATTATTCTGTCCTTAATATATGCCATTATCTTAGGTAGCGAGAAACAAATTCGATCCTGATTTGGTTGTGTACAATGCTGGCACTGACATCCTGGATGGAGATCCCTTGGGCAGACTCAAGGTACTTTTTACTTTTCAAAGGGAAGGATGGAAATGATATTGGCGGGTGCATGTATGCTAATTAACAGGCAAATTAAGAGTTTCATTATTGATATCACCGTGGTCACACAGGTGAGTCCTGAAGGAGTGGTAACAAGAGATGAGAAGGTTTTCAGATTTGCCAGGGAAAGAAATACACCTCTTCTCATGCTGACATCTGGTAGTATTCTATTCTCTTCGGTTTCCTTTTGTTGGTTTCTATGTTCTCATCATCATTTCAACCTCTGCGCTTGGCTTCGTTGTTCTTGTCAAAAATCAAATGTTTTTTTTTTCTAATTTCAGGTGGATATATGAAGTCGAGTGCTCGGGTTATAGCTGATTCAATTATTAACCTTGCCAAGAAAAACTTGATAGATTTGGACGTTCCTATGAGTAGTTAGAAGATAACGATCAGTCTCGACAAAATGTTTGTTGAATATGCTTGTAGATATGTAATTATGAGTGCTAATCTGGATGTACTGTATCAAGTATGAATATCAAGTTTCACTCTAAAAAATGTGAATGCTGGTTGGATAATGGATTTACTGTATATTGGCGACATACGGCATGAGCATGGTTGTATGACTCTGGAGAATATGCGTGTCATCCAAAGCGGTAATAGAAAAATATGTAACGAACTACGGGTGCATTTGGGAGTGTTTTGAAAGGTGTGCTTTGTAAAATCTTTAACTAACTTTCAAATGTACAGTTATTTTGGTGAGATACTTTTAAATCGCTTTTTCTCACAGTTTTTTTTTTTTACTTTTCCACCAGGGTCTTGTGGATAAAAGCTCTGAATAAAAGCAAATTAATTTTCTTTAGCAAATTTGATGATTTTCAAACGCAACCTATAGATGGCGAATGTATCAGCTCTCATAAAGCCGGTAATATAATAGTAAAATAACAAAATTAATTCTTTTCTAATAGAGTTTTTTATTTTAAAATTATAAAATATGATTATTGTTTTTATGTATAAAAAATAATTATAAGATCTCTAAAAAAGTAGTTAATGAGACATATTTTTTATTTATTATTTTAGATATTCTGTATTTATATATATAAATAAATGAAGGATGGACTATCTTTTTGCATTATCTCACTTCTTCTCAACAGCTTGAGGTATATATATGCACTTAGTTTCACCATCATTATCCGCCCCCATCCACGCCCATTATGTCGATTTTGTCGCAAGTCGTTGCGACTTCGATTTTTCCCAGCATCTCCCACAAGAATCGAACTTCACTATTGCATATGTTGCAATGATGACCACATATGGGGTGGTCATTTATCTAACATCTTCCTCTTGATCGATGTGGTCATGCGACTTCAACACTTCCATTATTAGTGTAATGCGAATTGAAGATATAATATTCAAAGTCTATTATCTGTGAAGCTTCATCTTGACTCAAATGTTCATGAGTCTCATTAAACCTACGTATTTAATTAATGTTTCTATGAAAATTCTTTTGTCAAGGAATCAACTAACATGTCATTAGTAGGCATGTAGGTCATTATCACTTCTTTTTATTTCATTATATCATCTATATAGTGATACGGTCCCGATTCTTTATATTTTTTTCTTTAGAACTATTTGCTCCACTATTTATTAAGCTATTGCCGCTTGATTATCATAGTACACATGTAATGATTCATCGACCAATTGAACTTAAATTCTAAAAGAAAGCATCTGATTGATATTGCATGAGTGATTGTCATACTAAAGATAATGTATTCAACTTCTTGTGTCTGTTTAGCCACATATCCCTGTTTCTTGCTACCTCAAGAAACATCAACACAACCTAATAAGAATAAATGACATGATGTGACTTTTTTGAACGTTAATATCATCGCCGAAATCTGCATCTGAATAACCTACAACCTCAAATGAATAAACTTGGTATGTCAATTTTAATTTTACGATGCCTTTGAGATATTTAAGTATTCTCTTAATAGCGTCTCAATGTGTCTTCTTAAGGTTACTTTGATATTTACTAATCTTACTGAGTAAATCAAATCAAGTCTTGTACATAATATTGCATATATCAAGCTACATTCTTGCCTTGCATTAGGAAATTGACTCTTACTAAACTATTTCCCTATAATAATTGATGTTAGTGCTGAGGTGCTATTCTGCATCCCAAATAATTTTAGTATCTTATTAAGATATTATTCTTAACTCAAACTCAATGTCCTTGAGTTTCGGTCTCAAGTAATTTGAATTTCAAGAACATATGATGTTTCTCTCATGTCTTTCATTTTAAATTTTTTGCTTAATTTTCCATTTATCTCATTGAGCATTGAAACATCGATTTCGATGAGCAATTGGTCATTGAAATATAATGACATTATGATAAACTTGCTACCACTCTTTTTGATATACACACAACAGTCTATTTTGTTCGCAATAAATTCAAATTGACAACCATCACACGAAACTTTTGGTACTAATGACACGATGATTGTTTTAAGCCATACAATTATTTTTTTAGCTCGTAAACCTTATTCTTACCTTCCACTTGAAAACTACCAGGTTGTGCATATGTATGTTTGAAATAACTCCAAATCCAATGCGACTATCACTAAGATGATCATGATTAATGCAAACTTAACTACTGGAGAATATATTATTTGAGATCAATTTTAACTTTTTGAATATAACTCTTGGCAACTAATCTGACTTTTGCTTATTAGTAGTATCATCAATAAAGTACGTTTTCTTGAATACCAAATTTGCACTTTATGGATCGTCGACCTTCTGGCAAATTTGATAATGCACATATGTCATTCCGATCAATAGAGTCTAACGCATCTCTCATGGCGGTCAACCATGATTTTGATTCCTTTAAAGCAACTACTTCATCATAAGAAACATAATATGCACTATCTTCTATAGCAACATTAAAAAAGGGCCAGTGGGCCGAGTAAACTAGCGATTCTCTTAGGTGGACAATTCTCTACATATGTATAGATATTGCATGGAGACATGATAGGTAGACAGTATCGTGCGTCCGTGCAAAGCCTTGCATTCTTACAGATAATAATCGTCCAAATATACAGATTTTGTTTAAGGTCTCTTGTTGGTTATACTCGTAGATTGTGTGTGTTGATCCACTTCTTTCAAAGGTATGTTATCATGTATATCAACATCTGCATTATTGAACTTATGTCCAATGTATCTTCTTTTGAATCAACTTCATTATCCTCAAGGATAGTTTGAGGCTCATTGTCCTCTTCTTCATGCACTTCTTTTTTATTCTCAAGGAAGGTTGAATATTGACTCTCCATCAAACATCTTTCTTCTGGAAGAATCTATGCCTTTTGGATGTATAATTATATCCTATAAACCAGCATTTCACCGCTTTGAATTCCAACTTGTCCCTAAATTGATTTGAAGTTAAACATGCACTTTACATTCACATTTTCAGAGATGATCCAACTCAAGCTTCCTGTCATTCCATATTTCATATGACATAGATTCTACAGACTTAGTGAGAATTCTATTTTCTATATAATACATCACTGCTTCACTCCCAAAATTTTTTGAGAAGACTAAAGTGTGATAATATACATCTTACTGCATTCATCAAAATGTTATTTTTTCTCTCCGCCACACCATTCTGTGCATATAAGACATTGTAGTTTGCATATCTTGTTAAATGCAATAATTTTCAAATTTGCAAGAGGTGTACTCCCCTTCTTTGTTTGTTCTTAACGTCTTAATTGATTTTTCAATTTTTTCTCCACTTCAGTCTTATATATCTTAAATATTTTAAAAGCCTTAGTTTTTTTTCTTTCAATAGATAGACATATGAGAACTTAGAATAATCATCAATAAATATTATATTGTATTCTTTATTAGAATTTAATGATGGTGTACCCGGGTACACCATGTACCCTATTTATTAAACCATTGAATCTGAGATCTATGGTTGAAAAAAAATAAATAGGAAATAAGAATGTTAAATAAACTAACCGTAGATCTCAGATTCAATAGTATAACATATATGGTACATAGTGTACCCGGGTACACCATCATTAAACTCTCTTTATTACTATGTGTAGCAACATCAAATGGACCACAAATATTCGAATGAATCAAGTCTAACAATTCCTTTAATCTTGTTCTTATCAGAAAAGGTTTTGGAATCATCTTTTCAATCAAACAATGTTCAAAAGGAGATGTTCTTGTTCCTTATATGTTAGGCACTATGTTTATTTTCATTATTTGTTCCATTTTCTCTTTTTCAGGATGTACTAATCGCTCGTGCAAGAGATCATAATCAAATAAGAGATACATGAAATACTTAGAAGAAACATTCATTGATTCATATTCTTTCCTATAACCAAGACTCTACCATTCTTTCTTATGGATATATGGTCATTGTAAAAGTGAACTTCAAAGTTCTTATTCATGAGAAAAATGACTGAGATGAGATTCCGATGAATCCTTGGTGTATACAATGCTCTTGGATAACCATGATTCTATTCTCTTGGTCCAACTTGTATTTCCCAACACCTTCAATATTCAGGTAGGTGTTGTCCCCATGAAGATCTTTTATTCTCCTTTCTTTAGTTCCTTGAAGTCAACCAAATCCTTCTTAATCTTCTCTATGTTGTGGGTCGCACCAGAGTTGATCTACCACCCCTCAACATCTGTCGTCGCAGCGTTGCACTCGACAACTACAACGAACTCGAGCTTGTTAGGGCTTCTTTTCTGCGGAGCTCTATTTTGACACGGCTTCTTCATTGTAGGATAATTGATTTTGAAATGTCCAAACTTCCCATAGTTATAGCAGGCTCCTCTTGGTGTCTTTCTGCGTCTTTTAAACTGTTTACTCCAAGGTTCTTCCCATAATGCACAACATTGGCTTCTTCTTAGACCTCTTCGGCTTCAAAGATTCCCACATTCCTCTTATTCTTAGTCATATTTTGCTCTATAGCCAGTTAGGCTGGTAAATTTGTGATCAACTTAACTATCTAGTTAAGTCGTAGAGTAGTGTCATGGCAACCATGTTGAATGAGGATGACAAGTTGTTCAGTATTGTTGTCACATGCCAAGTTTCTGGTAGGACTGTTCCTGCAACAACTAAGTCCTTAGTCATAATTATCATCTTATTTACATTATCAATTTTCTTCATCATGTAAGAATTATAATTATACAAAAGAAGTTGCACATTAGTATTGATTTTTATCATCATACTCCTCTTTGATTGCTTCCCATATATCAAGCATTATCTGATGGTTCTTGAAGACCTTATAAGGTTGTCCTCCATATCGATTAATATGAAGGTTTTAGCCTTTTTATCGTTCATTTCCCACTGCTCCTTTGCTTTCTTGATGATCTTCTTTTGTTCATCTGCGGCACCCTTAGAAAGTTTGGGAGCAGTGACTCAATGTAGTCATCCAGATTCTCGTGGATTATTCCATGTCTAATTTTTCGACTTCACATGTCATAGTTATCGCTATTAAGATGTTCCATCTTTGTCATTTCATCTGCAACTCTCTTGGAAGTAATTTTAGTTATCTAAATTTTGATCAAATATGAGTTAGACATTTATATTCAATTTACAACAATAATGAAAAAAAGTAATGGAATATATGTATATGTAAAGAAACAAAATATATAAGATTTAAAAAATGTTATCCTTTAAGTTATCTTAAAAAATAACCTTAAATAAAAATTTTAAATTATTTTGAAAATAAGATGTCCTTTAAACATTTTTATAAAAAGCCATAAATAAAAAATTAAAATATTATCCTCAAATAAAAACTTAAATAATTAAGAATAATAGACTTTAAAAAATTCTAAAAATAAAATTTCTTAAAATAATTTTCAGAAAATAGACTTAAATAAAATTTTAAATAATTTTAGAAAATAAAATGTCCTTAAATAATTTTCAGAAATAAAAATAATTTCCACAAATAAAATTTCTTTAGATAATTTTCCCAAAATAGCCTTAAATAAAATTAAAAATATTTTCCAAAAAATAAATTATTTAAATAATTTTTGGAAATAAGCTTAATTAAAAATTTAAATTATTTCTGAAAAATAAAAAAAAACTTTAAATAATCCTCAGAAAATAATTTCCAAAAATATGTAATCTTTTAAATAAATCTCAAAATAGCCGTTTTTTAAATAGTTTCAGAAATATGTTTTAAATTTTAAATATAAGATAATAAATACAATAATATGCGTAAAAATATTTCAAAAAAAATCGTATCATATAGAACTAAATGATAGAGAGGAATTCGGAAAAATTCAATGGGCTCATGGGGAGAAGGATCTCGAGAATCGTGTGGCTGAGATCAAATTGATTAAAAATGGTCGGCTGAGATTAAAAATAATAAAGAACGGTAACAATTAGTTTAGATTAAACTAAAGAAGATGAACGTAGAGATTGAAAGTATAACAAATAGTTGCAATTAAAAAAAATTCAAATGAACGGTTGGGATTAGATGTATAAAAGTTATAAGGAACAAATGACCCAAATTGAAATCGATATGAAAATAATGAATGACATAGATCAAAACAAAGCAACTTAAAAATAAATGACTGAGATTAAAGCCTTTAAAATGAGCAGATGGGATTAAAAGTATATGAATTATAAATATGAACGGTCTGGGTTAAAGCAGATCAGATGAATGGTCGCGATTAAGATCTAGCTAAGAAAAAAAACAATACATATCAAAGAGGAAAAAAATGAACGACAAGGATTTAAATTTTGAATGAGATCTAAAGCGATGACATAGATCAAATGTACTAAAACATCTGACGAACGAGATCAACAACTTATATCCAATAAAATGAACGACACTGATCGAAGAGAAGAGAAATTGAACGACGTAGATCAAAACTTAGAATGGAGAAAAAAAATCAATGGACGAAATCAGTTGTTGTAGTAATCTATTGTTCATCTTCTTCCTCAATGAATCACACCTATTTGTTCGACAGAAAAGGAATGCACGGATGAGGTTACAAAGGTCGTTCAGCGAAGCAACGCGGCTCTCCAAGGGTTCATAGAAGGTGAAGGTGGACAATGTTGCAGGCATGAAAGAGAATTTGATGAAGAAGGTTGCATAATAGAGAATCGTTCGACGGAGCTCTGACGGCCTTCAAGAACACACTTTGATACCAGTGAAGACTTTAGAGAGAGTAGATGGTGATTGGAGGTCCTGTATCATGGCCATTCTCTTCAACAACTTTGAGAAATATGCGCTTAGTATCACCAACGTTGTCCGCCCCCATTCGCGCCTATTCCGTCGATTTCGTCGCAAGCCCCTCCAATTTGCCTGCGTGTCCTCTAAGTATCAGACTTCACTGTTGCATACGATGCAACAATGACCACAAATGGTCATTTATCTAACACAAGAGAACATGAAAGTTTTTTTTTATCAAAATCTTAAATAATAAAATTAATTAAATGAAGTGTGCAACTTTTGAGAAAGAAGAGAGCTTAAAAAACAATCTTAAATAGAAAAAAATAAATTATTTTAAATATGTAAAATCAATATGAATATAAAAGGTAAATTTTATGAGAGTTAAAGAATATATGTACTATATATACACATATTCTCTCATCGATATACATAAAAGGAGAAGTCGTCACATAATTTAATAATAATAGTATTTGTTTATTATTAACAAATATTTTCAATCATAATCATAAATTTAGCTATGATCTCGATGTATAAAGAAGATAATAATAAGATATTCAAAGAGTAGTTAATGAATAATATATTTTTATTTTTATTATTTTAAATATATTCTACATCTATCCTATAAATAGATGTGGAATGAAGTGTCTTATTTGTATGAGCTCACTCCCATCTTCTTTGTAAGGAAAGAGAATGTAAGGACTTCAAACGAAATCCTAAACAAAGAAACTTTTTAAAATAATTAAATAAAGGATGAAGTGTGTTATTTCCATCATGTCACTCAACACCAAATTAAATAAAGAAACTTCTTAAAACTAATAGATTATGGATGGAATCCTAAGTAATTTTTTAACATATTATATATATGGTAAATTTTGTATGGAGATTTAAATTAAAAACAATGAAACAAAACAAAAGATAAAAAAATTACTTCAAAGTGTCCTATATAAACTTAACAAAATTCGACACGTGAAATTACTAAGATAAAGATAATCTAAATATTTCTTTAAGCTATTAGATGCCTATCACATATATATTTATTTAATTTTTTTCACATATTTTCAATTTCAAAATAATAACAATGAAGAACTAATATTGACTATCCAAATATGAAAGAGAATAAGTTAAGTAATAGTAAAATCTCAAAAAGAAGTCAAAGTAGCATACAATTAGAAGAAATTAATATCTTAATTGTCAACATTATGTAATTAACTAAAATAAATTTAAAATGTGGGTTGGATCTTTTAACTACATCATATCTAAAGATAATCACTACATAAAATAAATTAAAATAATAAGTTAGCAATTATCAGTAAGATAATATCTTAACCACCTCATATCTATTCACAATATTATATATAACTAATTAAGAGCCTGTTTGGCTAAGCTTATAAGTAGGTTAAAACTACTTATAAGTAAATTTTAAAAAATCTACATGTTTGGTAACTAAAAAAATATACTTATAAGTTGTTAGGTTTTATAAGTTGAAAAAAAATAAGCAGAGTCCCACTGCTTATTTTTAAAGTTGTTGACTTATTAATTTTAACCAACTATATTACTCTTTTATCCATATTTTTAATATTATTATCATATAACTTTAAGGATATATTAGTCAATATTTATTTTAACATTAACTAAAAAAATATACTTATAAGTTGTTAGGTTTTATAAGTTGAAAAAAAATAAGCAGAGTCCCACTGCTTATTTTTAAAGTTGTTGACTTATTAATTTTAACCAACTATATTACTCTTTTATCCATATTTTTAATATTATTATCATATAACTTTAAGGATATATTAGTCAATATTTATTTTAACAAATATTATAACTACTTATTGATATTATCAGCACTTTTATCCAAACATGTAATTATTTATATTTTAAAATAAGTATCAGCACTTAAAATACTTATCAGCATTAGTGCTTATCAGATATTTTTTATCAGCTAAGCCAAACGGGCCCTAAGACACTTAATACACTTAAATAATAAGTTTCAACAAAGTTTTTTTATTTAGAATCATAAAATCTAATTATTATCTTGAGGTGTAAGAAAGACAATCATTAAATTTTCAAAAAGTAGTTAATGAAGAATATATTTTTATTTTGTTATTTTAAGTATTCTATATTGTACCTATAAATAGATGAGGGATGGATCATGCCATTTGCATTATACCACTCTTAGTAGGTAGAGAGCACAAGGTATACCACTTGTCTCGGCACAAGGACTTTTGTAAGAGCACGGCTACATGCAATATCTAGACGAGCGAGGCACATAGACAAGCTCTTTTAATGAATTTTAAGAGATTTGGGGAGTGGAAGTCTTGGGCATGACGAGCCGCGAAAATGGGTTGGCGTGTCTTGTGCAGGCGCTTGAGTGGGCATTTGGATGGACTCTCGAGCCAACGCTTTCCGGAAAGGCATGAGGTTCCGAAATGACTTTGATTCCAAGATATAGATCTCATTTACACGTAGTGCATTTTGGAGGGAGTTGGTCATAATGCAAAATGTCGATCTCGCTATTGAGACATGAACACCAAAATCACTATAGAATGCTTGAGAAATAAGTTTGGCTTAAGCAATTTTTTATTAATGATTGCAAAATACTATAGTGGGTACGACAAAACACTAAATAAAAAACTTTTTAAAACTAATAGATTGAATTGTGCAGTTTGTCATCTCACTCTACATCATCTCAAATCTTTGAGATGGAAGAAAGTAAGTAATAAGCCGCAAACACAATACTAATTATAAAATTAAATTATTTAAAATATATAATAATATAAAAGTAGTATCCTATTTTTAAATAATTAACTTAATTAATGATTAACTAAATAAATTATGGTATTGGAGTTGGGTTTCATTTAATGATGATATTGTAAATATTCTGAACTATCAAAATTAACTAAGGACCAATTAAGTTAATTGACATAATAAGCTCTAAGTAAGTTATTCTATTTATTTAGTTAATATTATATTAATTTATTTGCTTATTCACTTCTTGACTTCACAACAAGCCTATAACTTGTACATATATGACCATATGTATTGTTTTCTGCCAAAGGCATGTAGCTGGCCAATCATATGTTCTTAACCTTTAATCTTATCAAAATAAAAAAATAATCGACCTATCTATTCTTCTATCACTTGCCACTTCATATTTCTATATATTTAATCATAGTATAGTACACATCTTCTTAAGTTTCATGTGGCTACTTAAACCATCCGTGAGCGCCACATAAGAAAATAGGAGAGAGCAACTTGCTTGTGGGTTTAAATCTTTGAAGTGAAGAAAACAAAAGAATTAGATAGGTGCAAGGTATGTATAGATGGATCCAACTATTTTTATTTTCATGATGACTTAAACTTTTCGAATATAAGGTTTAAAGCAGAAAAAATAAGTTATTTGAATTTGTAGAGAATTAAATTAAATAGTTCATGAGTGTGAAATTAAGTTGGAAAACACATTTTAATTATGAATTAGCTAGCTTAATGTTCACCTAATCAATAATATGCTTTATTATGCTTCAAAAAATTATGAAACCTCTATAGAACAACTCTTTAGATGCCTAGTTTCCACAAAGAATTTTTTTTTTCAAATAAAATTTATCTAAAGAGTTATGAATTAATTAGTGAGAATAGGTCTAGCTAGTCTAGATGAATAGAAAGAAATGATTGATAATTACATTCTAAATTGTGTACTTGAAGATAAAATATAAAACTTATAAATATGAAACCTTATGGAAATAGGATTCCGATTCAAGTGGAATAACCTTAAAATAATATGTGTAGATGAAGTTATGAGAAAAATAATTGATACATAACCATTTTCAAATTTATAGTTTGAACACTAAAATATTTGTTTCTATAAAGAACTTTTATGGTTGAAAATTTTGAAATTAATATGTTTATAATTTTTCGAGTCTACTTTTAAATAAAGTTAATTTTTCATATTTGAACTTCTATAGTGAAAACTAAAAATAAACCTTTCACCGAGTATCAATATACTAAAAAGTGTAGTTGCCTAAATTGGTCAACTAGTTATTTTGATTACTATGAATTATTTGTTTTAGAATAAAATATAAGAGTTTGGATTTTTTATCTTATGAATATTTATTTTCTAAATTAATTAATTAAAAATATGAATTGATATGAGTTAATAAAAATAATTTATGCATCATTATTTTGATTTTCATTTGTGTTCATCAAATATTTCGGACCCACATATACTTTTCTATACGTATATACTAGTATTTATAATTAATAAATAAAATAAATATCAATAAAATAACACATATTTAGTTGGTTAAGTGGATAATGCATGATTTTGACACATATCTTGAATTCTAGGGTTCAAATATATGTAAATAAATAAATAAATATATATTTGTTGAATTAAAATTTACGACATTATAAAAAAATGAATAAAGGTAAATGTAACGTCTTGAACATTCATCGTTAAGGTTCTTGTTACCTAGTGGATTCGTTGTTCTGATATATCAAGACTGACTCATCTTATGCATTTCAAGGAATCATGTATCTTTGCAGAAAAAAAGAAAAAAAAACAAACTCATGTTGATTTATTTTAGTTTGGCAATTAGAACAATAATAATTCTTATTCTGAAGAACATATGAATTTGATCCGACTGGCAGCATGCACCCCCATCCTTATTAGGTGCACGCAATGCTGAATCTAACCAATACCCTTTTCCCAGATAAGCTTTTATTTCTTGTATGTATGCCTTTACATTGTAAGAAAAAATCGATGAAAAGAAAATAAAAAAGACCCCTACCCAAAAAAAAAGGAAGAAACGTAAACTAAAAGATCTATATATGATTTTAGCACAGCAGCATCTGTTATTTTTTACTACGGGATGATGCATGAGCCGCCGGAGGTTATGCCGCCGTTGTTGGAGCAAGACGAAGCCCCCGACCGATCCGAACCCTGAGGGAGGGACTCCAGAGCCAGAACTTTCTCGACATGAGCATTCATCATCTCATAATGGCGCCCTAGCTCTTCCTCCAGTACCATTAATGGCCATGGCCTGGCAGCAGCTGCAGTTGCAGTTGCGATCAGCAAGAGAAGCAGCACCACTTTTGTTGCCATCTCCCTTATATGTATTAATCCTCACAGATCTCTCTTCTTGATCAGGAACGAGAAATTAAAGAAGGTGTATATGTGTTGTGGCCCTTGTGGTGCAACGGGAAGTTCTTGCATGTATATATATAGACTTGGCGTATACCTTCGTTTACGTTGATCAATTAATATTTAATGGACTTTGTAGGCTTTTGTGCTAGGAAAACATGAAGAAATTGTGCAAGTATAAATTGTTGTTGTCTTTAAATTATAATGAATTTTTTCCGACCGATATTTAGCATAAAACTACTAGCATGCACAACCATATATTTTTTTATTAATTTTGAGACATAATTAGTAAACAAATAAAAAAAAATATTAATTATAATGATTCTTGTAGGTAGGATGGATGAATGGATTCATGCATATAAATTTGGTGCGGGGAAAAGGAGCGGGTCACGACGTGGAATGGTAATGAAGACCAGTCAGAAGTCAAAGCGGTTTAACGAATGGAAACATGCACGTTGATTCATGATGCCTGTTTTTCAACGGTCAGAGCGTGGAGTAGGAATTCATGATTCCACGAGTTTACTCGTGAATTTCCACGTAGTTAGTATTTTTAAGCAATCCTTTTATTAAATTAATATTATTTATAATATCTTAAAATATAGAGCATAATTAATAATAATAATAATAATAATAATAATAATAATAATAATAATAATAATATAAGATACAAGGAAAAATATATTCGCATATCCAAATTATTTTCTTAATTCTTGAATAATAAGAAAATATTTTAGAAAAAAAGTATTTTTCTAAAAGAATATTTCACCAAACCAACAGTCACATTTTTAATGGGCTGTCTTGGCAATTTAACAAAACCCACTCCCATGAAGCCCATTATTAAGGATTTATTTGGCCCAATTGGTAAAAAAAAGAGAAAAAAAGAAAACACACTCCGATCTTTCCGTTGGGAGTTCAATCCATTTGTTCCCCACAAACAGGGAAAAGGTAAGAGGAAAGGAGCGGGGAGAGGAGGCGATACCACAAACCAGCGGCCTCCGGCGATGGTGGCGGCGGAGGCGGAGGCGGCGACGACGATGAAGAAGAAGTAGAAGAGTTTCACCGGAAGGAAGAATCGATTCGAATGATTCCTGATGGCCGATGCTTTGTTCTCTGGCCTTGGCCCTCTCCTCCTCACCTCTCTTGATGCCCCCTCCGTCCAATACTGCTGCTACGACAGATCGTTAAGTCTTCCTGCGAGGTTCTTCCGGTCGGAGTACGTGAAACCTCTCGCCGCCGCAGCTGCCGCCGTTCGCCGCCAGTCGAAGCTATTGCCCTATTTTCAGGTGATCGACAGCTTTAGTTTGGGGCTGGAATCTTGTGCCTGTTCTTGGTTTTGAAGTTATTCTTTTTTTTTCTAATGGATTCTTCCTTTTCTATTGCAATTAAGGTAAAGGCGGTTGTCGAGGAGAGCGGCGGCGGCGATAAGCCGAAGTGGTGGGAGAAGAATGCGGGGCCGAACATGATCGACGTGCAATCGACACAGGAGTTCTTGGATGCGCTCAGCGGAGCTTGTGATAAGCTCGTGGTCGTTGAATTCTATGGAACTTGGTGCGCTTCATGCCGAGCACTTTTTCCAAAGGTGATTTTTGTTCGCTTCTTAGTTTGTCCTCCTGATTCACGGAAGAATGTGCTTGTGAGAGATTGGATTTGACTTCAGTTTGCTAAACCTTCGACAGATTTTTGTGCAGCTATTTTAGAAGGCAAAGTTTTAAGGTAGCAATTCGAATTGATAGGACAACTAACATTTGGAGCCCTGTCAAGAGATGGGATCCAGTTTGACAATTTTAAGTAGTATCGCATCTCATTCACTTACCAATTTAAAGATTAGACTCCTAAATATCTTTTATGAATGGTAAATACAGTAATGAGGTGCTGTATATGGTGAGTTAATTTGGTAGAATTAGTCACTGTTTACTAATCAAAATTTTCTGTTAATATCAAACGACGCTGGTTACCTGTAGTTGTTCACTTGCACTGAGGGTTCCTTTTTCATGATGCCATGGCCTGATTCCATCTCAAAGCAATCTGACCAAGGCTTTTCAATGACTCTTCTCTTCTTTTGGGAGAAACTTGTATATTTGCCTGCATATGACTATCAGTTACTTATAGTTTTTTTACTAAGAAAATTATGTTCAAGATTGTTTTTTTTTGTTGAGAGGGAAGAGGATGATTGCCTCAATTGCACGTTCTCGGGCGACACCGGGGGCGAAAAAAGGGCGGGCGGCTCTCGCCGGGTCGCCAATAATCAATTTATAACATAACTAGATTAAATCGTATTTAGCAGTTAGAGGAAAAACTGAATCCTATCTTAATTTAAACTCTTCAACCACCCTCAAAAGAAATTGAAGTTGTTGAATGTCATGAACATTTCAGACAATCCTCATATGCCATGGACATTTGGAAGTAAAGTGGAGAATCTAAGTAACAGTTGGCAATAACCATCTCTTTTTAGCTTATAATGCAGATACTTGCTTTTTTAAGGAAAGGGAATTATCTATCAGCCTAAAATCCCAAGGATTCTTGGTATATGATGTCTTAATAGACCTCGAGGAGGGACGTCCTCCCAAGATACATCACAAGTTGTCATGCGACCAAAACTTGCAATATGGGACTTATTTGTCCATGCAAGCAATGCTATTTTCATATGTGATATTAATGAAAACTTGTTATTGTTGATACATTTCTCGTGTAATATTAGCAACTGATGCTATTTTCATTCAAAATTATCTTTCAGCTCTGTAAGACAGCTAAGGAGCATCGAAATATTTTGTTCTTAAAAGTAAATTTTGATGAAAATAAACACATGTGCAAAAGATTGAATGTGAGAGTGCTTCCTTATTTTCACTTCTACCGAGGTGCTGAAGGTCTGCTGGAGTCTTTTTCTTGTTCCCTAGCTAAAGTGAGTTTGACTATATTTTAAGCTGCTTCCTTTTTATATTATGCATTATTTTCTGTTCCATGTTATGAACATCTCTTGTTCCCTAGCTAAAGTTTTTGATCTTAGTCAGCTCATATGCATATCTAACAAAATAAAGTAGTACCCCTAAAAAATAAAAGTGTTAACCAAATCTGGATTTTAGAATAGGATCACTTGTTTAAGAACTTAGTAATAGTTAATTCTTTTGATACTCTGAGTTAACTAAATTGGGTGGTTACTCATTGAAGGATTAGACTCGTCTAGTTTCAAAAGAAAAATAATCTTGATATGAAGTGTTCAAGTAATTTGTCACTGGACTAGTGATTTGGGTTGAGAGCACAGACTTGAAAAGATTGATGTTGGATGGTTTGTGATGTGTCAGCTGTTTGATTATACTTTTGGCTGTTTTGGTGAGAGCAGATGGGCATATTCCTTTTGACAATTTTCTGTGAAGTGCATGATGTGAAGGATTTTAAGATAATAGGTTACACGAAGTAAATTTTTCTTGTGCCTGCATAAAGAAAAACTGGATGAGAATTTTGTTGATCACCTTCCATCGCCAGATAACATATGCAAGGAGGCCCAAGACTATTCAGTAGCGAAGATATGGACAATCACACATAATGCATATTACCGTTCTAAAAAAGACAGTAGCTAAATTATTAACTACATGGGCTGAACAAGTAGTTTCTTATAGGGAGGAAAGTTTATCATGCTCTATTCACAATGTCTGCCTACCTGAAGCTATTTGTCCTAATATATTTCTTATGTCAAATTTCATGAGAAGTTTGGATAGATCTTTCTTTCTCAGTCCCACGATTAACTTCCCAGAATTATGAGACTTCCATGCCCTGCCATATGTGCATATGCTTTATGCTTTCTGTCAACTATTTGATAGGATGAGCAATACTGTTCTGAGTTCTGGCACGGGAAGATATTGATACCTGTCTATGTTTGTTTCTGTAATCTGCATGTCACTTTTCTAATGGTGATATGGTTTCTGTTTCTTTATATAATCTGTCCTGTTTCAACTTGCAGTTTCAGAAGATAAAGGATGCCATTGAAGCACACAACACTGCTCGTTGCAGCATTGGCCCACCTTTAGGAGTTGGTGATCTTAACCTCGTCGATGGTAAATAGTTGTTGCTTTCAACATTCACATTGAACCATAATTGTCGTGTTCACGTCATTCCGTGTCTTCTCATTCTGTTGATAATTATTTGGAAGTTGCTGGTTATTATGAAGTACATGTAAATGAAAGTTATGCACTTTTAACTTCGATGAGACATCTAATTTCACACTATATTAGACTGTCCACTATGAGAAAACAAAAGTTTCATTTATTTTTTTCAGTAAAAATATTACTAAATGATAAAATATCTTCAGTCCCTTTTTGTGTTTGAACTCAACCATGGGATCAGATAAAATGTTATGACTAAAGCAAAACTAATTGTGGTGTTGACATTTTAAATTTGAGATTAATTTATGTGTTTATATATATATATATATATATATATATATATATATATAAAGGGCATTCTGTTCCATTTAAAAAATATATTATTTGTACGTTTTGAAAAGGACAATATGGACTCTAGGTATTTGAGTCCAATATATAAAATCAAGACAAATATGAATCTCAATCTTACTTTGAGATCATATTGGAAAACTAGTATGATGAAGACAATTGAGACATCTCCATCTTTACATTGCTACCCCGCCCTTCACCACTTGTGTCAATTGTTTCAATGATCAATTTGAGATAAAAAAAACTTGATCATTAAAATCTAAATAAGGGCAATCGCTTAGTCTTGTCAAATTTGAATGTTTTTACAATCACAATTCGTATCATTCCGTTCAAATATAGGGAAAAGTATTAAATAGTAAAAAACAAACTTAGACTTTATTAAAATTGCTATAACATCTAAAACTAAGCTTGGACTTAATATAGGATTGTAAACCAATGTTTTTAAATTCAGACGACAAATTTGGTCATCATTATATGGGCTTGATTGGATTTAGTCGGAATTGAACCAAAGTTATATTAATATTATTTTATTTAACTTTAAATATATATATGATAGTAAAAAAGAATAACACTTGAATAACAATCTAATAATAATAATCAAATATCAGTAAATCGATTTGAATTTCTAAAGTGTAATTATATGCAAACTATTTCTGAAGTTATTAATTTCTTATTTAAAATTATTGTGAAATATTTTTCTCTCTCTCTTTTTTTCTCCATCAATCCCACTCCAATTACCTATTCACTAATTTCCTTCCATAATCTTCTTAATTTCATATCTTTCCACGGGTTTCCATCATTTTTTTTGTCCACTACATGCTTTGATCCATGGACCATTTATCTTTCCCTCCTAATATTTGACTCTCCTCTCGTTCATTTTCTTCCCCATTTATCTTCTCCTTTTATTTGCCGCACCACCCTTCTTCATCTACAACACTCAACGCACCACCCTTCTTCATCTACAACACTCAGCCATATTATGATTTATACTTTTATATTATATTTTGAAAATTTAAAAAATATGTAAAATCTTATAGAGGTTAGACCATATTATGCGAGTTTGTTTGATTCTATACTAATACTTCTTTTTGAAATGTTAAATGTCTTGTTCAACTAACTTTTAATTGTTAAGAGTGAAGTTAATAAAGAATATATTATGAGCTGAAGATGTTTCCATTATCTTACATTATTTTTTGGTTCAATAAACTGAATAATTGTTAGTTTTCAGTACGTATGAGTAATATATTAGTTTTTTATATTTGGATTTTAGATATATGCATGATTTCGTACTGTGAATGCATATTAATTATTTTATAATAAATTTGTTTGATACATAAACTCTATAAATTCATAATACAAGTTTATAGGAAGGGAAACGAATGTAGTTAATGTAACACCCCGAAAACACACCCTGTCATATGACAAAATGTACATTCGGAGACACTACGAAAACTTACTTACATGACATAAATCTTGACTTAGACATATACTTTGACTGGTCAAAGAAACGATTACAAATATTGCGAAAGACAAAGTACAAAAAGGAATATAAATGTATATGTCGATGCACATATGCGGAAGTCTTAAATACATGGCAACATGTGGGTCCCACTGGATTCAAACAGGTAAAGTATAGATTAAGAAAATATAATAACAAATATAAGAAAGAGGGACTCTGATGTCCATGTGCTGCAATATCATCACGAGCATCTTATACCGCACACGCCTCCATCATCAATTTCCTGCAGAATTGAATTGCAGGAGAGATGTACTTCTGTGAGCTATGAAGCTCAATAGGTGAACAAATCGAAAATCAAATAATGAAACATCATGATATATCGATATAGAACATCATAAAGAATATAACTTGTGATCAGATTATGAATTAATCATAATAGATGAATAAGGATTAATCTGAAAGGAAATGAGATAAGACCATTATAGATCATCATTAGATAACATCACTCTTAGATCAGTAACATAAACATCATCATAATACATCAAGTAGATCAAAGAGTGAATCATGCATCATGTGATACTTTCGATATTATATCATTCTTTACTTTACTTTCATTGCATCACTTTGTACTTTACTTTGGCATCATTGCATACTTAAGTCATATGCACTTTGCATAACTTACATCATATGCACTTTACTTTCATCATCATTGCATAACTTGCATCATCATTTATTTCATCATTGTTGTTTGCCTCTTGGTTTATGTTCGTCGTTACATTTAATGACTTTGTGACTTTGGGTGACTTTGCATAAGAGCGCTCATCTTTAGGTTCGCCCAGGCTCAGGATTGCCAAACATGCCCCTTTAGGGGAAGGATGCACGTGAATCCTCTTTGTTGCATGAAGGGGAGGTCTTCATGCAACGGGAACTCTATAGTTTTGCTGCAGCTACACTATAAGTCCCAATCATAACTTATCATAATAACATCACTCCCGGCAATCGGCCACAATGACGACCTTATTAAATCTTGCATTTTTTTATCTTACATATCATACATAATACATCATAGAGGTCAGTCATAAAATATAGGCATCATATCATGAACCAATAATAATCAAAGTTCATATGAAATCTTATAGCGATACATCATCATACTTTAGGACATAACATCATCATAATATGAATTGAAAATGATCTTGATTCATATAAAGTCTTATAATATAGATCTCATCATGATATGAATCGATAATGCTCAAGATTCATATAAATCCTTGTAACTTGAACTTCATCATGATAAAAATAATACAATGATCTGAATTGCCTTAAGATACAGGAATGAACCAATAAAGATCGAGGTTCAATATAAGATCTTATGACATTAATATGATCATACAATTATTTCATACTTATAAATTCAGGATGATGCACTAGAGGATCAAGAACTGAGTAGAATAATCATTTAAATCATTGACCATGTCGATTAGATCATATAGAGTCAAATAAGATCTTTGAATATTCGTATCGGAGATAGATGATATGATAAGATTCAAATTAAATCATTTGATGTCAAGAGTTTAGTAGGAGCATTGGGTGACTCCAAATCTGATATAAAAATCATGCATGTCACGTGAGGAATTATATAACCATTCTACATATTATGACATCTGATTATGAATTTGGAATAATTATAGATAAGATATTCATTTTCAACTTTAGATATGACTAATATAGTGTCAATATAAAATCTCTAAGTTAATCCATTGGTATCCATTTAATAAAATTCTAATTTTTCATCAAAATAGACTTCAAGATAATTGACATATACAATTTTCATAATTTTCCTCCTCATCATTTGCCTTCAAAAAAATCCTACAATATATCCAATTGATTTTATATCAGAGTTGTCACAGCTGATTTAAAACATTTATTACTCCTTATACACTTATCATTTTCAAATAATTCAAATTTCTAATTCAAGATCACACAAACATGTAACTATTCCATGAATTTCATATCATAAAACTATTATTTCAATTTATGACATATTTTACAAGTTGGATTCGCTGCATCTCGGGACATCATGATCTAGGGTTAGTATTTCGCTCATAACGTTTTCTACAGACCTCGGATTGAGATCAAATCAATTTCTGCTGAAACTAGACTTCGAGGGCTACGAATGCATGTATTACTTTTAATTTTTAGACGAATATAACCTATCAAAATCATATTCGCAACAGAGATCATAAATCTGAACAGATTTGAATATTATGTATCTAACAATATAAACATTTGATCACATGAGAGATCTACTTAAAGATGATCAAATATACACAAGATCAAATCTTAAATCATAATTTCATTATCAAGAGTTCGAATCACCTACCTTTTTGAAGAAACGAAAATGACTCTTTTCGTAGGTTGCGTGAAAGACTCCCAAATTGTTATTAACGGATTCGTCTCGTCAAGAGCTTCAAAATAATTCGTAGTCGGATTGCAATGTGACGTGATGAAAAAAATGCCATTTTCTTTTTCTTGACAGCGTCGTGAGATGAAAAGGAGGGAGAGAGAGATAGAGAGAGATGGGGAATTGGGAGAGGGAGAGATAATGGGGAGAGAGAGGGGATGTGGGAGAGGGTTACAGATGTAACCGCTCCCATGTTTTTTTTCTTTTTATTTTTTTAGGTTGTTACATTATAACCTCCTTAAAAATGAATTCGTCCTCGAATTTTAAATAACTTAAATATTACTCCAAAAATTCTCCTTTGATATTTATCTCTTTATATAATTCATCAATACACAAGTCTTCTTTAATCCTTTCATGATCATTCTCATTATTGTGCATTTAAATATCATTCAATCCATATCATGCAATTAAAATCCATGAACATTTATTCATAGTCATACTAATGGAATGACTTTCATATAGCTTTCATCCATACATCAATCCTTAATAATATAGACATAATATTATTTTTTTTTCTATTTTCATCATCGATGTATACATCTTAATTATGACTAATGCATTACGTTCTAAATCAAAATAAGGATCAAACATTGTAACATAATATTAAGTATCTTACAACTTTAACTTTTCGTAATCCTTATGACTTGGTGTTTTAAAGAACATTTGTGATACACTTGATGCTTTCATATATTTTCAAGGTCATCATATCAAATCATACTATCAAGATCTCTTTCAAGTATTATGAATAATTAAATCTTACACTAACTTGAGGTGATAGAAACAATTCTAACATAATTGTGATAGCTTATAATAATCCTTGATATTTATCCTCTTTATGTATAAGAAAATCTTACAATAACATTAATATCATTGTAATTGGTATACTTGCATCCGGAGAAAAATTCATATATTCTTTCTCAAATATTTTAATCAGCTAGTTTTGGTTTATAATAAAAGTATCCATACATATACTGCACCTCACATATCATATCATAATTAGATCCACAAAAAAAATCTCTATGTATTTTACAATTCAACTACTGAGTTGAGAGTATCAGGACAATGAGTCATCATTCTAATTATCACTATTCACATAAAATTTCAATTGAGATTACTGCAGATCCTATGAAAAACAAACTTCCATAATTTTTTTTTCCATATCATATTTGAGTAGAAACATCATCTTCTATATAAACACTAATATTTACTTATTAAACGAGAATCACATGAGTAATCTTCTAACAATTGGTTTGTTGATTTATTCATAAATCATTCATAACGTTTGGACAAGGATAAATTATCCAAACTTTGAGTTGAACATGTGTTATAACTTGAATATGGATAATTTCTCTTGCACTTGGTATCATTGATCATGGATGAGTAGAAATAATCCGTAGGAAGACATATCACTTGATACTCTTATTTAAAGGTATACATCTTTTCATGTCATATGTATTCGACATAGCGATATTGTTACTTTTACCTAATGGGTCAAAATAATCTCAGTTGGTATGTATATAAGAGAGATTTTAGATATGATTAATATAAATCCAATCAAGAAGAGCAATTAAGTCATTCCTGCTTCTTCTTTTTCATTCTTTCAGATCCTCCTTGGATCACAGTGGCTATTTCTTATAGCACTCCAACATTATCGACTGAAAAACTTTAAAATGAGCGACATATGAAACTTGTGGTGTGACACAATTAACTATTATTTATCATAATCTTTTGTAGAATCACTTAATCATATACTCAAAAATTCATTCATCTTTCATCACTTGATAATGTTTCACACTTCATTCATTTGAAATACATTACTTATCCTATCACACTAATTCTTGAAAATTTCTTTTTATTTTTTTTAAAATATACTCTTCCAATCTTTACTTAAAAAACATTCTTAAATTTTTTTTTATCTATATGACCGATCCATAAAATACCGACAATCACACATTTTTTTTATCTTTCTTCAAACATAATTCAATCCAATAGACATTTAGTCTTTGAATAATTCTACTTTCTCTGCAAATGTATACTCTCCTAACGTTCCATATAAAGTTCTTGAACCTCAAATCTATTATATTGATCTTTGAATTTTTTTTTTCAATCACATCAACCATTTTTTTCATTCTATAGTTGGATCATCTACAATTATAGCATCAATATCATTTTTCTACTTTGCATCTTTCTTATTGTTTCAATCCACATTAATGCATCACACCTATAAGTATTTACTCATTAATATTTCCTTGATTCATAATACTACTAAATAACCTCCTTAGAAATTAAGTTATATCTTTATTTTTCAGCAACATAAAGAAAAACATATCGACATTTCAATCATAAGTTCTCATATATATATTCAGTTGAGAAAATGTAGATTCAATAAAAACTAAACCACGACAATTATCCTTCATAAATAATTCATTATTTTTGGACAACAAATATTAGATCAAATCATTTGTAAGGAACATGTATGTAAACTTAGTCTAATTTTATTTTTCCATAATTAAACATAATCAAGATCATCTACAACTTAAAAATCTTATCGAGTCTCCAAATGAATCATACAATCATAAACGTCAAATTTGTAGCAACTTAAATAACTTCCTTAAGAATCATCCATTTATTTAAAATAGAATTGTTGAATAATCAATATTAGACAAAAAGATAATGATCTTCCTATCATCTCTTACTACAATCATCATTGACATCCAAATACTTCAATTTCAACATCTTTATAAGATGACTTAAAATATTAACATCTAATATGAGGCTTTAAGCCTAACTCATTTAAACAATGATATATGAACTTAATAACAATAAAGTATAAGAGGATCATACTTGTCTTGAAACTGGATGGGCGGCTGCTCGTGATGTTTTGCACATGGACTTTTATACTTTTAGGACGTTAAGAGAGTCCTAACTTTAGGCTTTGATACCTAATTGTAACGCCCCGAAAACACACCATGTCATATGACAAAATGTACATTCGGAGACGCTATGGGGACTTACTTACATGGCATAAATCTTGACTTAGACATATACTTTGACTGGTCAAAGAAACGATTAAAAATATTGCGAAAGACAAAGTACAAAAAGGAATATAAATGGATATGTCGATGCACATATGCGGAAGTCTTAGATAGATGGCAACATGTGAGTCCCACTGGATTCAAACTGGTAACGTATAACTTAAGGAAATATAATGACAAATATAAGAAAGAAGGACTCTGATGTCCATGTGCTGCAATATCATCACGAGCATCTTATACCGCACACGCCTTCATCATCATTTTTCTGCAGAATTGAATTGCAGGAGAGATGTACTCCCGTGAGCTATGAAGCTCAATAGGTGAACAAATCGAAAACCAAATAATGAAACATCATGATATATCGATATAGAACATCATAAAGAATATAACTTGCGATCAGATTATGAATTAATCATATTAGATGAATAATGATTAATCTGAAAAGAAATGAGATAAGACAATTATAGATCATCATTAGATAGCATCATTCTTAGATCAGTAACATAAACATCATCATAATGCGTCAAGTGGATCAAAGAGTGGATCATGCATCATGTCATACTTTCGATATTATATCATACTTTACTTTACTTTCATTGCATCACTTTGTACTTTACTTTGACATCATTGCATACTTAAGTCATATGCACTTTGCATAACTTACATCATATGTACTTTGCTTTCATCATCATTGCATAACTTGCATCATCATCTATTTCATCATTATTGTTTG
>LTAE01003080.1:45922-61461 GCA_001647135.1 Pontederia paniculata | reverse complement strand
ATAGGCTCATTTCTCAGTTATGTATGTTCATGTTGCTAGAAGTTGGTATAAAATTTGTAATGATTGCTTTATTAGATGAATCTATTTGGGTTGTGTTTCTTTTACTGAGCTGACCACTCATCGTATTTCCCAAAGTTGAAACTCATAAGAGTATTCAACAATAGATTTATCTCCATAAAGCATGAGTTGTTTTCTGTATTTTATGTGAATTGGTATTAGAAGTACATTTCCTGATTTCAACTAACTAGAGATTCTCTGAGCATTAAAGATCAAGTACAGAGTGTATAACTCTTATTTTTGCTCTAATCACTAGCTGTAAAGCAAATGATTTGAATTCCTAGTTATGTACTTTTGAGGATTTACTGTTTTTCGGCTGAGACGATTTTCTGAGAATAAGGATTTAAAGTGATAAACTAAGTGTACATGAGAATAGCCTTAGTGATTTCATTGATTCTGATTCAAGATTTAAATTTGATTTGTCTCGTTAATCACACAAGTAGAAGTCCTAGATGAACCCTACCCTTAGGAAATACTTTCATGATTTGCATCAATCCATAGTTCCTTTTCCTGCTTAGTTTTACAGTTTCATAAATTTAAAATACCAAAAACTCATCTTATTATTTATTTCTGAAACCAGATTTTTGTTATTACTGATACTCTTACTTTACTACTTCACTCATAGTTTTCAGTTTATAGTTTAGTTAGAGTTTTCTATTTTTAGTTAATTTTTTTCTTTTAGTTACTTAATTTTGTTAGATTAGTCCTTAAGTTTCAATTCACCGTGGATACGATACCCGATGTTAGCTACTCGACCCGTGCACTTGCAGATTAGAGGAGGCTAAGGGCTAAAACTTGATTATCATATTTCATATGCACCCATCCATACACACAATTCGTCACATAAACCCATAGCACTATAAAACTCACATCATTGTTCAAGAGAAACAAAATATTCCTATTACCAACATCTCCTATTATATCAGCGGTGTTACGGGAATTTCATGAATCACCGGTGGGAGGACACTTGGGAGTTTTGAAAACGTACAAAAGAGTTGGATCATAATTCTTTTGGTCAGGCTTAAAAAAATCAGTGGATGACTATGTACGGATGTGTAAAGTATGTCAACAAATTAAATACTGCACTACAACTATGCCTGGTTTACTTCAACCACTACCTATACCGGACTGAGTTTGGGAGGATATCTCTATGGATTTTATTACAACTCTTCCTTCCGTTCAAGGTAATACTGTCATCCTAGTGGTGGTGGATCGGTTATCTAAATACTGTCACTTTGGAGTATTACCTACCCACTATAATGCAACAAGGGTGGCCAGACTTTTTGGCAACATGGTAGTTCGGCTTCATGGGTTTCCTAGAACTATTGTTTCTAACGGAGACCCGATATTTCTAAGCTCATTTTGGACTGAACTTTTTAAACTCAGCGAACCAAGTTACAGATGAGTTCAGCTTATCATCCTCAATCAGATGGCCAGACCGAGGTTGTGAATAGATGTTTGGAATAATACTTGAGATGTTTTGTATCGGATAGACTTACTAATTGAGTTAAATATTTGTCTTGGGCAGAGTATTCCTTTAATACATCTTATCATTCAAGTTCTAAACTGACACCTTTTGAAGTGGTGTATAGGTGAGTTCCCCCAACTATTCCAGCTTATGTTCGTAGTCAATCTAACATTGAGGCAGTGGAATTTGACTTACGAGATAGGGATGAGATAATGAAACTCCTTAAAGAGAATCTTTTACGAGCACAAAATTGTATGAAGATTTTGGCAGATACGCATCGGTTGGACAAAAAGTTTGCTGTGGGAGATTCTGTGTTTGTTAAGCTTCAACCTTACAAACAAGCATCTCTAGCTAAAAGAGGCTCTTACAAGTTGTCGCCTAAATTTTATGGTCCTTATCCGATTCTAAGGCGAATTGGCGCAGTAGCTTATGAGTTAGCATTGCCTGAGGGTACTAAAATTCATCCGATTTTTCATATCTCTAAATTAAAGAAGGCTTATGGTGAATTTCTTACACCTGCTCCTTTACCTATTGCTTCTATGGAGAAGGGACATGTGATTACTCCAGTAGTAGTGGTCGCTACTAGGACAGTAAAACGATAGGGTCATTTTGTTCCACAGGTCCTGATCCAGTGGTCTTCCAAAAGTTTGGAAGACTCTTCTTGGGAGGATCGAAATGTGATTCAAAAGTATTTTCTTAATCTAAACATCGAGGACGATGTTGTTTTTCCTATGGGGAAGGAAATTGTTACGACTGAAGAGCTGAGAAGGAAGTAGTTTCAGAAACAGTAAATGTAACAGCAGCAAACACGGTAGCAACATTACGAAACAATGCCGAACAAAACACAGAAGAAGAAGTCACAGAAGAATAGCAAATCACAGAAGAAGAGCAAATCACAGAAGAAGAAGAGGCCACAGAAGAAGAGCAAATCATAGAAGAAGAAGAGCAAATCACAGAAGAAGAAGTGAAGTCAAACATAGAAGAAGAAGTGAAGTCAAAGGCAACAGAAGAAAGGAGAAGACGATGAAAGCCAAAACATTTTGACGATTACTTGATGTAATAATAGGAGAGTCATGTTGTAGGAGGGATATAAATAGAAGAAAAGAAGAGAGGAGCGGTGTGAAAAATACGGAGAAAACAGTTACAAAGTGGAAAAATAAAGATCTACGTAGCTTTTGGCGAGTTATCCTCCATTTCCTTGCTCTCTTCCATTGTTCTTCACAGGTACCATCGACGACGACGGGCTCCAGCTCCGGCGGTTACTTCCTCGCAAGAAGATCATCGACGACACCGTCCCAGCTTCTCCAGCGTCAACGGCTCTTTCCCAACTCCCTCCGTCACCGGATCTCCAGGCGACGGGGCGAGCTCCACTGCGGCGAAACCCTAAACCTGCAAGAGGAAAAGAGAGAAGTGAGAGATTGGAGAGAGAAAATACGTTTCACCTTTTATATTTCTGAAGGTGGAGGAGTCGAGGGAGTGTCTCGGCGTGCACGCCATTAACGAGCCACGGAAGATTGGGCTGCTACAGGAAATATTGCACAATAACATCTGTTGATTAGTATCGCCATTTTTACAGAGCAGGCACATCAGTGTTTATATCACATTGTTCATTCAATGATTGATATGTATAACTAAACTAAGGGTTTAATTTTAATGAATGTGGTAACATCGTATCTCCTATTTTATGAATTTGAGATATACGGTTAAAAATAAATAATCTATTTATTAAAATTGATAGACATTATAAAAGATGCGAAATATTAGTAGCTCAAATGGATATGTTCGGGATTCAAATCCTACATGAGAATCACATATCCATCTAACTATAGAACCAGTATCATGACATAAATGCATATCCAGATATCCAATAACATCCACATGCCATTTTCTGATTATAACAAACAAATGGTACTACTGTTTCCACTAAATTATTGATATTAACAAAATTTACTGCCGAAATGTAGTTTATTTTTTTCTAGCAAAATAAATTTGTTGCTAAACATTGTTTTGAATATTCTATATATCTTAGTACTGATAT
The DNA here is from genome assembly GCA_001647135.1 of Pontederia paniculata. NCBI lineage: Eukaryota > Viridiplantae > Streptophyta > Magnoliopsida > Commelinales > Pontederiaceae > Pontederia > Pontederia paniculata. Next base: position 57,898 of record LTAE01003080.1, on the reverse strand, counting down.
CTGCCTCTGCTGTGAACATCTTTCGGGATATTACAGCAAATGGTTAATGGCAGAAGCCTCTCAACGACCAATTTTTCAAGCCAAAATTGGATAACTCAAAGGTCTCCTTGCTGCAAGTCCCTCAGATCTCACATGCCTACAATCTTCCTTCAACAAAATCAATTCAGCTGCATCAATAGCTTGCTTTGCCAGATTAATTCTGTCATCTTTGCTTTTCATCCACAAACTGATGCCATTGGAGATTCTATCCAACTATTTCAGACTTGTGCTATCTGAAAATGATGCCATCCTGGTTGAAAAGCTGAAGAAAATGTCAGAATTCATCAGAAGACGCCAACAATTTTTTGTTTGAACAAAGGATTAAGTTGCATTATCTTTGCTTTGGAAGAATATGTCATCATTACTGCCTTCACTCTCATCTGCATTCATAATGGCTTCGCTCGCATTTTCGAATGTCATTGGTGATTCAGTCCAAATATTTTAGACTTGTGCTATCCAATCTTCATGCAATTTTTGGTTGGATAAAGAAGCAAATGCAAGAATCCATCATCAAAAAACTTAAAGAGCCCCCTTAGACTCAGTTCAACTGCATCATTTGTGTTCTCCTTAACTTGTGCTAAAAAGGCTTTGCCTTGCACTCATAAAATGATGGGCACTGTACAGTCAGTCCAAATAGTTCAGACTTGTGCTATCTAAATTTTATGCCATCTTGGTTGAAAAGCTGAAGCAAATGTAAGAATTCATCAGTGGCTAACTTAGAAGGCCTCTTGGCTTCATATCCCCCAGACCTCAATATGCCAACAATCTTCTCCTTGAACAAACTCAATTCAGCTGCATCAACATCTTGCTTCGGAAGATTGTCATCATCGCTATCGTCGTCGCTCTGATCGTAGATTCCATAATCATTTTCTTCACTTAAACATCTGCTTGCTGTACCCTCTGACTTGGATCTCCACAACAACTCAATAACCTTCTTCTTCTTCTTAAAAGTGGCACCAAGAGTCTTATTCTTCTTGCTGAAGCATGTTCTTGTAAAAGCTAACCACTCATCCGTATCGACCGTAGGAACCACGGCCTTCGGTTGGATTCGCACCAACGACGAGTCCACTTTTGGGCATGGGATGAAGTCCTTCTTGCTGACATCCATCAGCAGCTCCACATTTGCCACCAACCTCACATTAGCTGCCAGCCGATTGAACTCGGAGTCGCCCGGCATGGCCACCAGACGCCGGGCGAATTCCTTCTGGAGCAGGAGCACTGCACTTCTAAATCGGCACGGCCGGCTCAATCCATAGAGAAGCTTCATGATGAGAGGCGATGAGATCCCGTACGGTATGTTCGCAACGCAAATGTCGAACTCCCCAAACTCAATTTTCAAAGCATCTCCTTTCAGTACCTGCACAATGTGGAACGAAGTAAGAAACTCAAAATAGTTAAAACATTTTCCTTCTCTCCTGGGAATTATGACGAACGAGTGGAGGTCATCCGAAAGCTTACAGTGAGCCGATCACTGTGACCGAGAGCAGATGCACGTCGAAGGACGGACTCGACCATTCGTTCGTCGATCTCGACGGCGACGACCTTGGCCGCGGCGTCAACCAGGCGGACGGTGAGGTTGCCGGTGCCGGGGCCGATCTCGAGGACGGTGTCGGAGGGGCGGAGGCCAGCCTTCCGGACGATGGCGTCGAGGACGCGTGGGTTGGCGAGGAGGTGCTGGCCGCGGCCCTTGTGCAGCTGGAAGCTGCGATCCCACGGCTCGTCCACTCGCTTGCCGCAGCCTTCGCCATCGGCGGCGGCGTCCCCATCGTAGTATCGCGACCGGACCGGAGGTCGGCGGGCGTCGGAACCGTAATGGACGAGAGAGAGGGGACGGAGCTGTGAGAGGCGGGTTCTGGAGCTGCGAAGGAGGGAGTTGGAGGGGAAATGGCGCAGGGTGTTCATTGGCGCGTCGCGTACGTGTTTGCTAAATTGCCTGCGAGCGTAACAAATAACATGGAGACCATTTCATTCGTATCCGGCACATACCGAAACCGTTATAATGCGCCCGCCCGTTATCTGACCGTTACCCATCGAAACAAGTAATTAAAACAAACGGCGTTATAATCAAGGATGGTTGACACAGATGACTAAGACGGGTCTGTGCCCCGGGTTTGAGAGATGAAAAAGTTAGTAGCCCCGAGTTCGAGCTCCGAAGTCGTCACTTTGGCTAGGATTATATACCTTTACTCGTTCGTGTCCGAACATCGGATTAATCGGATGCTAGTAGCTCCGAATTACTGATGAGTCTCGACCAAAAAAAACAAACGACGTTATTTATTTTAATTACTTGCTTCGATGGGTAAAACAAGCGATATTATAATTAAGTTTGATTGACACACTTGGTACTAAGAGTATGTCTCGAGTTAAAAAATTGAGCATTAGTAGCCCCGAGTTCGAACTTCTGTTACGTCAATTTGATTAGAGGAATATTATTTTATTCTTTATCTCGACTCCGGATTACTCAGATTTTAATAGTCTTGGACATCAGAAATTGTGACGAAAAAAAAAAGATATTATAATAGTTTTCATTAATTATTATTATTATTATTATTATTATTATTATTATTATTATTATTATTATTATTTCTTCCTTCCCAATTCCTCGTCTCGTGGGTACAACACACTTCGCTCCAATTTTTGGCTTTTAATTAGTCCTCTCGTCCTCCTCCAAATCCACATCGATCTCTCTCCCAACCCACAGAAAACCCTGAATTCGCATCGGCAATCCCAATTCTTGATCCGGTGCGATCCGTTGCCGGCGATTTCTCACCGGAGTTTGATGGATTAGTGGGGTTTGGTTTCGTCTTTCCGGCGGAGTGTGGAAGAATTTGGGGGTGTGTGATGGCGGAGGGATCCGAGAACGGGCAGCTGACGAAGATGGACTCGACGGAGTCGCGATGGGTCGCCCGCGACGAGGACGACGAGGAATCGGCGGAGGGGACGGATGCGGGGTCGCGGATGGCCATCGATTCTGAGGACGAGGAGGAGGAGGAGGACGACGACGACAATGTCGAGCAGCGGCTCATCCGGACGGGTCCCCGGGTCGACTCCTTCGACGTCGAGGCGCTCGAGGTCCCCGGCGCACAGAGGAACGAGTACGAGGTGGAGAGATCGGATCCTACTCTTATTTTTATTTTGTTGAAATTAAGATTTGAAGTCTGCGTAGTGCTCTCACTTCGTCAGAAATCGAAGATTTGCTCGCTTTTTCTGCTGGGAAACTAATGTGAGGCAAACAAATCCACTAAATTTGCTGTGTGGTTTACTTTGCTCCTTTTGAGATAGGACTGGTTTTATTTTGTCAATGAACGCCATACATTTTATTGTCAAAATGAGACAAATAAGGTTCACACTAGGGTTTTAAATATGTTTTGTTTGATATATAGATGTGCATGTTATTAATACTCTTCAAAGGAAAATTCAATTTATGTTCACAGGCATTGCATGGTGCTCACTTTTTAGGAAATAAAAAAATTGGTTAATGAGCAGAAGCAAATAATGCTTGGACTAATGCTTTCTATTTTGTTTTATCAGTTCTTGATTCTAATATTACTCTGGGAAAATCATGTTTGTTAGTGTTCTTTACCCTCAATTGGACCGATGGATATGATAATGAATGTGAAAGTTGAATATACTTCTTGTCATGATTGATTTTGTTTCTTATGGTCTACTCGATATATTGGCTTTCGTGTTCTTGATACTGACTAAAAATTGTATTTACATTTGGGTTGGCCAAGACTTTTATTTCCTCAAAGAAGGTAGCTATTGTGGGTAGTGAGAAAGGGAGGAATACAATGGTTGCACTAATATTTACTATATAGTTTACCTGATTTGTTAGTGCATGTTTATTTGATACTAACTCGAGAATTGAGAAGTACAATTTAGTTGTTTAGTTGAAGTGCTTATTCAGATTGCAAAAGTAAGAGTGTTTGTTCAGAGAAAAGCCCGATCTTACTAACGAATGAAACAAGTGAATCTGCACTAATATTTGCTTATTGTATACTTAATATGTTCTTGGTGAATTCTTAATATTGACCATGCAAGTATATGCTATATGATGTGAAGCGACACCAAAATAGTTTGCTTATATTTTGAGGCAAATCATCTATACTATAGATGCCTGCCTACTTAGATCTTGATGAAAGGCATCTTGATGTCATATGTAATAATATGGTCTTCTTTCCTCCATCAAATGTGTTTCATGGAGACAGTCAAAATGAAGTAAAAGAAATTTCAGTTCTAAGTAGCTTTATCTTACAATGATCTTTTGGCATGCTAATTAAAAAACTTTCTGAAATAGTTTCACTTAATTGCAGGATTTTAATTTGGGCAGGAACATTGTGCTCGCTCTCCAAACACTCGGAGTTGTTTTTGGGGATGTTGGGACAAGCCCACTCTACACTTTTGATGTTATGTTCAATAAATATACTGTTACTCAGAAAGAAGACGTTCTTGGAGCATTGTCTCTTGTGTTATATACTTTGATTCTAATCCCCCTTGTGAAGTATGTTTTGGTTGTTCTATATGGCAACGATGATGGTGAAGGTATGTGCAAGGTTGCATGTACTGATTTTTTCTGTCAAGAATACAATTCCATTGAAGTTGGTAACTCAATATCTATTGATTGTTCTGGTCATTCTGCAGGAGGTACATTTGCTTTGTATTCTTTGATATGTAGAAATGCAAGGGCCAGCCTTCTACCAAATCAATTGGCTTCAGATGCTCGCATATCGAGCTTCAGACTCAAGGTTCCGTCAGCAGAGTTGGAGAGATCTCTGAAAATCAAAGAATATCTTGAAACTTCATTAACACTGAAGAAGCTGCTTTTAATGCTTGTTCTTTTTGGTACTTCTATGGTCATAGCTGATGGTGTTGTGACTCCGGCAATGTCAGGTGAGTTCTTTCTTTTAGTTGTAATTCCACAAATACCAATTATATTCTTTCTGATATATGAGTATCTAACTAAATCTAAGCAGTAAAAGAAATTCTCTCAATTTAGAATTTTATGTGTCCATGTCATGTACTCACACATGGTAATTCCTTTTTGTCTCTTTTTGACAACAGTCATGTCAGCTCTCAACGGACTAAAAGTTGGCATATCCAGTGTTGAACAAGGTAATTCTCTGGTTTGGATAGATGATAATTTCTTTCTATCTCATAAAGAGATTTCAGGCTCCTGACTGTTATTATTATGATTTTATTTTTATTTAGGAGCCTTATTAACTAAGTAATAAACCATATCATTTTGTACTTTATTCAAATAAACGAAATCCATCATATTAATGACCATTTTTGTTTACTAGGATGATGAAAACACGTGTATAAACTATAGAAAGAATTTTAACATTATACACATGATAGTTCAACTTACCATGCCCTGACTGTTTAGGGTAGACTGGCCTTAAATCGAATGCGTGGCATGTGTGCTAACTTGCATCCAACCTTTGTATAGTTTGGTTTCAGTAAATTCTCTTGTAAAGGTATTGAAGTGGATGTGGACTATGTCAGGCAACTAGAGCCTGTGGGTGTTCATTGAAAATTATGACATGTCTTTGAATGTTATCCTCTTAGACATGGAATTGAACTAAAAACATGTCTTTGAAGTAAGATTTATTTCCTGTACTAGGTATATATATGACACATACTTCTAGAACTTAGTAAATGAACACAGAAATCATCATCAAATGGTTAATGGCTGACAAAGTAGTTTGTTTTGAATTTTTGAGATAGCTGCAGATCTTTGAACTTTGGAATTTTTTGAGACGGAACTTTGGATCTTTTTGAGTTAAAACTTCAAAACATTTTTGCTTCTCTTCTGCTATTTATCTTAATATTTTATTTTATTATTTGCATGAGTATTTTATTTGATTAAATTCTGTGCCATTTTGCAGATGAAGTGGCAATGATTTCTGTTGCATCACTTATAGTTTTGTTCAGTGTTCAAAGGTTTGGAACAAGTAAAGTAGGTCTTGTTGTGGGCCCAGCTTTATTCATATGGTTTTGTTCTCTTGGTGGCATTGGAATCTACAACCTTGTTAAGTATGGCACAGAAGCTCTCAGAGCATTTAATCCTGCTCACATCTATTACTTCTTTAAGAACAATCCTGCTCAAGCATGGATGTCTCTAGGGGGTTGTCTTTTGTGTGCAACAGGTAAAATGCAAATTAGTATTTGCCATATTATCACCATTATGTTTTTGGGTTAATTCCTTATTCTCTTTCAAATCAAGGGTAACAAACACTTAATCCTGCTAAATAAAGAAATGACATCTAAACTCTCTCAAAAAGAATTCAGAAAACCCCCAAATTTGTTATTTTTTCTTTCCGATTTGCATGTCATGCATCTTTTCTACTTGGAAAGGATGAAAAATACCTTCAGCTCATACATAGTGGAAGAGCTGTGGGTAATTTTACCATTTTATAATATTTTGCAGAGAAAGATATGACATAAGAGAATTTCTTGAAGATCAGATCATAGTTGACAAAAGTTGTATGTAAGATATGATATAGATAACTGCGCAGATGATTGATAACTGCCAACATATTGAGAAGCATGTCATCAAGATACGACTGCATGTGGTAAAACTTTGTGAGAAAACATGCTATAAAGAAAAGCTTTCTTTTGTTCTTTGAACTTATTGCCAGCTTTTCAATTAACTGTTTGTGGCAACTAATTTTGTAAGAACACAAGCTTTGCTTTTTTTTATCTAACACTCAATTTTTTCACTTTTAAAAAGGCATGCTAAAGAACACACTTCCAAACACAAATGAAATGGCAAAGTACCTTTAATACATGATTTCACTTTTACTTGGGTGTCCTCCATATTTCCATGAAGGATTATTCTTATGTATGTTGGTCACTTTTCAGGTTCAGAGGCAATGTTTGCTGACCTATGCTATTTCTCTGTGCGGTCAGTTCAGGTAAAGCATTGTTGACAGCTAGATATAATTGGTCTTCTTTCATTTGTATATTCTAATTGTTCTAAAACTTTATCTACCTGTTTTCCTGTCTCACTTATCTAACTGCTACTTGCAGCTCACATTTGTCTTACTGGTGCTGCCTTGCCTTGTATTGGGCTATCTTGGTCAGGCTGCATTCCTTATGGAAAATCTATCTGAAAATCAGCAGGTTTTCTTTTCATCTATCCCGAGTAAGTTATATGAATCTAAATATGCACCTTATCACTCCAGCCTTTTCTTTTGACAAGCTGATCCATGATGCCATGAATATGCGAGCTGTGTTATAGTGTTCCTCTATCAGTCAATTTGCAGAATTGTTTCAAATTGGTGGCTTATGCACACGACTTAAGGTAATTAATGTTTGTTGAATTTTCACTGTTGTTTTGTATACAGGTGGAGCTTTCTGGCCAGTGTTCATTATAGCCACTATAGCTGCATTGATTGCAAGTCGAGCAATGACAACAGCCACCTTTTCTTGTATAAAACAATCAATAGCTCTTGGCTGTTTTCCTCGACTTAAGATCATACATACTTCTCGGAAATTCATGGGCCAAATATATATTCCAGTGATAAATTGGTTTCTGCTGGTTTCCTGTGTGGCATTTGTTGTTGCCTTTGGGAGCATCAATGAGATAGGCAATGCATATGGTGCGGAACTCTTATATTTTGCATGATAACATCTTTGATTCACCTTTTCTTGTCTTTTTCTTACTTCATAATTTTTCTTTTTTTGCAGCAATTACTTGTTAAATTTATCTTCTTCTTGCAATTACAAAAAAATGAGGATACTATTTATTTACAATTACGTATGTGATGCATTAAGATCTAAGCAATGCAGTGACCTTGTGAACTTTGTTGTCCCGTAGATTATTAGCTTATTTAAAAATGAAAACTTGATACGGGACTTTTCCAAGTTTGATATATATCAAAATTGACACTATTTTTGTTTCATTAATTATTTGATCGTGAACATGAAACATTTTACTAGCTTTAGACTTGAATTTGAAGAAGGAAAAGATGACCAAGTAAATTTACTATTGAGTTGAAGTTTTTTATAAAATAGAGACTGGGTGATAGGGTTCCCATGATTCAACATTTTTATTTCACAGAGCTCTCTTCGGATGCTGCTGTTGATGCTGCAATTTTTTTGGCCACAACAACATACACAATGTTTCATACTTAGTTTGCATACAAGGGGGGGTTCATGTAAATTATATAGTTCTCAATTTTAATATATATATGGATGCTACCAAAAGGTAGCCATCCTTCTCTTCTTTCAAAAATAAATAAATAAAACACAAATGTTCAATAGTGCTTCAAAAAACTTTACGAGATAGTGAGAAAATAATAAAAAAATGTGAAAGAGAGCACAAGCTTCTTTGAGCAGATATCTTATTAAATGTTAAAGAATTACAAATAAATAAAATAAAAAGAGCGCCCTTGAGTACAAAAGGGAGCTGAAACTTCTATGTTCTGACATAGAGAAACTTTATTAGGATAGGGAGCTTCTGGCTCGACAAAGTAATTTTATTTTAGGAATCCACTGGAGCTTAGAGACTGTTTTTTTCTTTCATGAGAAGAAAGGAAGAGAAGGACAGAAAAGGCAATCTGTGCAGAATTTGACCGTCTTAGGTGAAGATATTTTGATCCAGCTTCAGAGACTTGTTATGCACTGAGACGACTGATGGTCTTTGCTATGTGCTCGTCAGCTACTGTGCAGCAATGTTATCTTTGAGGGGAGACCTGCATGGGCCACTATAATTGTTCTTTCTCTAAAAGAAATCAAAATCTTTGAGGGAGAACTACTACATGTATAATATTTCACATGTATTGTTTTTGGTTACTTAATCCTTTTTTATGATAAGGTCATCAATAGTTTCTTTCTTGAACTTAGGAGGAATTTTGTCGACTTCATAAAGAATAAGCTGGTTCCTATAAAGGCAAAAATCTATCTATCCACTCTTTGGAAACCAATCTCTCCCCCTCTTTCTAAAAGTGAATGAGACATGTGGTTTTTTATTTCACCTCAACCTACTCCTAATTCTCATAATCACCCAATCCAAACAGGATATTTCTTGATATTGGCAAACTTCTATACGAGTTTTCTTCTTTGTTTTTTCTTGAGGGAATCCTGAGGTTCTGTTGCTTTGACAAATATGAAACAAACAATATCATCTTGTCTTTTAATTTCTTCCATTATATATGACACATGTTTTCATTCCTTTGAATATTGCAGTATGCCTGTTTGTTTTGTCAACTTTTCAAGTCTAAATGAGGGGATATATTCCTGTCATGTGAATTATTCTTGTTCTCCTATGATTTTGTTTTCGTACAATATGTTTATGTAAATACAAATTCTATCATGGTTTTTATTTGTGCAAGTGAGATCTATCCTAGTATTTCATGTAAGGTGAATCTTGCAGGTATAGCTGAGCTTGGAGTGATGATGATGACCACAATCTTAGTAACAGTCATTATGCTTCTGATATGGCAGATCAATATTATTGTCGTGTTATGCTTCTTGTTCTTCTTTATTGGGTTGGAGTTACTTTTCTTCTCTTCAGTTTTGGGTAGTGTGGCAGATGGAAGCTGGGTCTTGTTAGTCTTTGTGGCAGTATTATTCATGATCATGTACATATGGAATTATGGAAGCAAGCTCAAGTATGAAACTGAAGTTAAACAGAAGCTCTCCATGGATTTGATGACAGAATTGGGATGCAACCTTGGTACTATTAGAGCACCTGGAATTGGATTGCTTTACAATGAACTGGTTAAAGGAATTCCTGCAATCTTTGGTCATTTCCTTACAACTTTACCAGCTATTCACTCGATGGTAATATTTGTGTGCATAAAGTATGTACCAGTTCCCGTGGTGCCACAGAATGAAAGGTTTCTTTTCAGGCGTGTATGCCCAAAAAATTATCACATGTTCCGTTGCATAGCTAGGTATGATTCATCCCCAAATCCATTAAAGTTGTTCATACTACACCTTGCTTTTTGCATTTGCGAATAGATGCCGAAAAAAATAAATCATAAACATACTTTGAGGTATATTTTCCAACTTATTACACAAAATTTGCATTACCTTAGGGATAGGTCTCCAAAATAATAAGGGTTCCATTTTCATTACTCTTCAATATACTCTATCAAGCTTTTCAATAAACTTTTGTTCCGTTGTCCATCACTCTTGGTGATTTCACAATTTTCTTCACTATCCAGTTATTTTTATTTAATAATGACTGCAATTCTTAACTTGTACTTTTTTGTCACAAATTGAATTGACAAATACTATCGTAATTTAATTGTAGTGAAGTCAGTTATATTCTTTACATCATTTGTTAAATAGAATAACTAGCCCTTTCCTAATTGACAATCACCTTCAATGGCTCATTGTAGGTATGGCTACAAGGATGTACGCAAGGAGAATCATCAGACTTTTGAACAACTTTTGATTGAGAGTCTTGAGAAATTCATACGTCGTGAAGCTCAAGAGCGATCGCTAGAGAGTGATGGCGACAGTGAGACAGACTCTGAGGAAGAAGCATCAAACATTCTTGTAGCTCCCAATGGGAGTGTGTACTCTCACTCTCTTGGTGTTCCTCTCCTGTCTAATTATAGCCATGGTGGAAAGTCAAATTCAGAAGCAAGTGCTTCTTACGATGAGATATCAGAAGAGGCAATCACGGATGCTCGTCAGAGCCTCGAGCGAGAGCTGTCATTCATTCACAGGGCAAAAGAATCGGGGGTTGTTTACCTTCTTGGCCATGGTGATATTAGGGCTAGGAAAGATTCTTGGTTCATAAAGAAACTGGTCATCAACTACTTCTACGCTTTTTTGAGAAAGAACTGCAGGAGGGGAATCGCTACACTGAGTGTTCCTCATACGCATCTTATGCAGGTGGGTATGACTTACATGGTTTGAATGTTCCAGTTGCTGCATTTGGTTTTTCAAGTTGTAGTACTAACAGTTGGATGGATTGAGATGACCTTTCGGCCATGATCAAGACGACGATTCTATTTGTGTACATTCTTACATCCTGGCTATTTGAAGTGCTAACAAGAATTGGTATTGCCTTTTACTAAAGAATGGCATATGGAGGAAAATGCATCATATGCATTCGTCGAGAAAGAGAGAGCTAGTGTTCGCAGGTCTATGGTAACCAATCCCACAAATTTCATGTCTTTCGGTGCAACCTTTTTGCCTGTTTACAAGAGCTCAATATTATGCATATAATGAGTGATTCAAATGCATATCTTCATGTATTTGGACCAATTTTTTCCTAGAAGTGGATTTCTTTTTTTTGCCAATGTAAGTCACCATATCGAAGGTTTATTCTTGATTGTCGTCTCTGTTTCTGTAATCAGTTCTACAAACTGCACGCATATATTTTCAGTCCTTACAAATGCATGGTGTCTTCAAGTATTTGCATTGCTTATATGACATGACAGTACATAGATCATATATGACGGTTGCCATCTTAAGCTAGTCACTTGTCTTTGTCAATTTATTCAGATTGACTTGGAGTCCATTTGCGTGTGGCAAAACCTTTTTAGTTTAAATGTTTCGTTTTGAATAATCAATATCGTAGAAGTTATTATTATTTTCCTTTTCAGCACCCCCAAATAAATAGAGAGGTAAAAACAGAGTTCTGAAAAGAGCCTTCCTCGGACACACCCTGGCAACGCCGTTTAGTCCTGAATAATATATTTTTCTATGCACTTCTGAATTAAAAAGAATATCGCCATTTTATGCAATATGTTTTCTTACCATTGCATTGATAAATAGTTTTTTTTCTTAAAAAAATTGCTTTCCACCTTAGAGGGGTTGGAGAAGAGATGCCATCAATTTTTTTTTTCGTTCACCTCTTATAATATATTTATCATTCTTCCCTCGTTTAATTTTTACAAATAAAAAAATTAAGATCTCGAATGGGGCATTGAACAAAATGAATTGAGAGGAGAGGGGGGGGGGGGGGGGGGG
>LTAE01003080.1:18340-45839 GCA_001647135.1 Pontederia paniculata | reverse complement strand
TTTTAACATGTTAGCATTTGTTTTTTCAATGCCATCCCACTGATATCTTTGCCAATATTTGTAGATCAATTTCTCTCTCTCTCTCTCTCTCTCTATATATATATATATATATATATATATATATATATATATATATATATATTGGCCAAGTCCCATTTCTACCGTCAACATTCTACATGTTCGAGAAGCTTTAGTCCAGAGAACAGTTGTTCGTTGGTCAATTCAATTAGAGAGAACAAAGATGCTAACTCGGAAAATAAACCCTTGCCCATGCGGCCATGCATGCTAAATTTCTAATAATTCCAATGGTCCATTTGGTGCAACTTACAAGTTGGTATTTCGATCTGCATTATATATGTATCAAAGTCTTTTCTTTACCCAAGTTTGACATTAATTCCTTACTTGTTGGATTGACCAGAGTTTTCCCTGAAGTTAGTTAATTAAATACCTATATGTTAAATTAGATGTGCTACTAACAATCTTAAATCGTTAGGAAGAGCAACATCTTTATATTTATATTCTTAATACTCCCCCTCACGTGTGGGCCGCTGACAACTTTGGTCTAGCCCAAAGCCCAACACGTGGACAACTGATGGAGTAAATTAATTTTTAATATGAGCAATGACGATGTTTGAACTCAGGACCTCTGACTCTGATACCATGTTAGATTAGAACTCTTAAAAACTTAAGTCATTAGGAAGATCAACATCTTTATATTTATATTCTTAACACTAAAATTACATGCTAGTTGACTCTGACGTTACCTCAGGATATATCCTAGGCAACATTCTTATTCCAACATGAATTTAAAAAGGGAATTTAACAAGGATTGGAGTTCAAAGAGAGGAGTTAATCTTGAGATCTAGAGACAAATACACTTCGGACGTTAACTCTAATAATAATACTTTTGACATTCGAGGCTATTCTTGGATTAAAAGGAATTTTTAAGCGACTGCTGAATTAATAACTATAGTCAATAAATAAAATAAATATTAAAAAAATAATAAAATTATTTAATTGTTCACATGGATAAATAGTTTTGATTTTATTCTAAAGTCTTAGATTCAATTCTTAGTAATAATTTTTTTTATATATTTTAATCTTTTTTAATTTTTAATAACTTATTTTATATATATTTTGGCCTTTTTATTTATATATATATATATTCTTTGATAAGTTGTCTTCGAGGGACGAACCCACGTTATAGGTGGCTCCCTCAATTTCACATGGATAAATAGTTTTAATTCTATTCTAAAATCTTGGATTCTTATTTGTATTTTTTATTAATAATTTATTTTATATATTTTTCCTCTTTTAATTTTTAATAATTTATTTTTATATATTTTGGTCCATTTCATTTATCTTAGATCCATAATCCGTCCCTAGTGTCTTCCTTGATATCGGGAGGATTTTCGTCTTTTGTTCAGCTGAGTTTTGTAGCCAAAACTAGTTGACCTGAAAAAGATCATCCATGCGGCATTTGCTGATGTTGAGGAGAGGCATATAATAGACAAAATCCGAATTACTTCAACTTAGGGAGCTCAAAGAGGTGGCATAGCGATGCTGCATTGATGAGTATGAATATGAACTCATGTGCGCCAAAGTGGGAGCTCGGAGATGGCCGATGGACAAGCACCATATTCCTACATTGAGCCATACCCACGTTGAGCCTAGGGATATAATGGATCGGATTGTATTGAGTTCAAGGTAAAATTTAATCCGATTCAAAAATAATAATATGAGTCGGCTTAAATCGGGTTAAGACAAAAGAAAATTGGAATCCGACTCAATTCAATCCGAAAAATTTTGGATCGAGTCAAATCGGATCATCGAGTTGAACCATTAAATTTTTAAACATCAATTTTTTTCAGAATAAAAATTATTATAAAATAAAATAAATAAAACTAATGATAAAAAAATCTTGAAATTATTAAAATATAGGTAATTTTAATATCAATTTATAATTTTTATTAGATTAATATTATAAATTTTGAGTTATTAGGATTCAATTTTGGATTATCGGGTAATTAAATATTCAATCCGTTACCCGACTCAAAATTAATCGGGTCGGATCGGATTTGACCCAATTCAAAATAGTGAACCGGTCCAACTCGACTAAAAAGTAATCGGGTCGAGTCGAATTGATCGAGTTGGTCGAGTTGGGTCAAACTCATGCTCATCCCTAATTGAGCCTAATCTTCTTGGCCTCTTCCTGTTTTCCAACGGCACCAGTCAGGCAGCAAGGACGCAGCCTCAAAATCATTAGGTTATTTTTCCTATCACGCATGCTCAATTTTCAATTAATCGTTTGATGACTATACCTTGCTTCCCAAAAGAAAATAAAAGAAAAAAAAAAGAGTTATGAAATCGCATTATGCTGAATTTTTATTTAATGGACTGTTTGAATACACATTCATTGAGGAGGGAAGGGATGCGAAAAAGGGGAAAGGGAAATTGAGGAGAGAAGAGGAAGGGTAATTAGTGGGAATGTATTAGGATGCACATTAATAAGGGAAATGAAAAGAAAAGGAGATAAAAATGAGAGTATTTACATAAGTAAAAAAATTGAGCTGTTAAATTTTTTTCCACTCCTCTGCATCTCAAATTGATGTTGAAATTTTTTTTACAAAATGAAGGGAAATGTCTTTCTCTAGCTTCTCCTCTCCCTCTTTTCCTTCCTCTATCCTCAATCCAAACAGATTTAGAGGTTGTTTGGGTTACCTGAAAAATATTAGCCGATAAGTTAAGGAGCGGATAAGTAATATAATCGATGAAGCTGATTTTAACAAAATAAATGATTATCTGTTTAGATAAAAGTACTTATACTAAGAATAAGTTATTATAATATTTATTAATATATGACCTGATAAACAATTTCTATATGTAAATGACTAAATTAACTTTTAAATAAAAAAGAATGCAAATAGGTAAAAAAATATATTAAAATATTAAATTTATATATTTATTAAAATAACTATAAAATACTATTTTATAAATATATGTATATTATTTATTACTTTTAAACTTTTTATATAATATATAATCATATTAATATATATAATGTTCATATGATATGCAATTAATTATCATTATAACTACTAATTCAATGTTAAATAAATTAAATAATATGAAAATAATAAATAATAAATATAAAATTATCTTAATTATATGTTTAAAAATATATAATCATTTATATAATAAATACTTAATATTTTTATTAAACTTAAATAATTAATCTAAATTTTAGTTAAAATTTTATTTTTAAGTATTTAAAAAAAAAAGAGCATCTTGCTCAGCTGGAGCAAGTTAATCCTGCTTTTAGACAACATCAATGACTTGTCTCCTCTTTGTTTTTTTCTTGATCCTATTCTTTCTCCAATTTGGTAAGGTGCATGAGATTAAGGCCTTATTCTTGCCTTTAATGATCCATACCAAACAGGACCCTCAAGATCAGAGGTGGAGGAGCATCTTCCTCCACCTCTGACATGATCCTCGAGATCAGAGGTCTTTCTAGAGGTCTGTTCCTTCGATCCGGAGATATGGCACCTCCGGATCGGAGGTGGCTCGGCGGTGAAGAGGACGACGAAAGGGGTGACAACGACGGGACCAGAGAGATGCCTCAACGAGAGAGAGAGAGAGTAGAGGAGAGAGAAAGAAAAGAGAAAAATGAGATGAAAAGAAGGATTTTTTTATTTATATAGTAGATAATAATTATAAATGAGAAGGGTAATTAAGTAATTTATTTGATCTAACTTAACTGGCATATAGCTTGGGAAAAAAAGCTGGGGTTAGCTTTTTTTCACGATTGATAAGTCAAAATAAATTGGACTTATTAGTAGAATCCACCCGGTGAAATTCTCCGAAACAACCTCTTAGAGTTGAATCTATTTTTTTTATTTTCTACATCCATAGTTAATTAATTGTTCTTGTCTAACTAATTATCAAATTTAAAGATCTGTAAAGTAGATCATTGCGAATTTGAATTTTTACTGTATAATATCATATTTTTAAAACGTTTAATTTTAATGTATATTTGAAAGATGGAATTTTGACAACATGAAATAAACATGAATTAGAGTGCATGGAAACACTGCCAAAAAGATTGGAATTCTGTTGGAACGAATCAAAATACTTCCAGAGAAAAAAGTTAGAAATAAAAATAGTGTTGGTATATATGACAATTTTATTTGTAGCACGTAGAGGACTTCCCTGTTCTTTTGGTAGTACTAATTGACTTCAAGTCTGCCGCGATTTTTTTGTTTTTTTAATTGACATCCCAGTATCCAGTATTAATCAAATCTTGATAGTAGCATGTAGTCGACCACAGATCTCCCTCGAGATCTTGGCATTCACCGGGAGCTGATGAAAAAAAATAGATAGCTTCTTATGGGTTAGTTGAGAATGATGATTTAGTTCATGACCTACTAGAAGTAGAAGGCGAGCGCTCTAGTGGGATTCTTATGCACAAGAAAAAAGAATATTGCAATCAATTTGATAATAATTGAGTGAAATTACTTTTTCAATCCGAATCAAGGAATTAGTTAGATATGATGCAAAATAATTTTGACCACCAATAGGGTGAGGATGGAGTGGTAAGGAGCTCCTCCCCGCTTAAAGGAGGTCTCGAATTCGAGCCCCGCTGTATACAGTAATTCTCCATTGGGAGTCTCACCCACCATAGCCAAGTGTCCGACCCGAGGCGACACAAATTAGTCGGGTGCTAGTAGCCCCGGATACTGTGGAGCGACCCAAAAAAAAATATTTTGACCAAATCATCATCTGATCGAGTAATTTAGTGTCGTCTCGAAACGCTACGGATAAGGCTTCCAATGAAAATGCAAGGAGTTGCTATATCTCATGTTATCTTATCATCATCAAGTTGAACACATTGGAAAAGATCCTAGAAAATGTTCTCAGCAATCCTAGATCAAGTGGACAGTGGACAAGGTGTGTTATTTCTTGATCTCAGGAGCATGAGCATCTTTCTCACCGAAGGGGGAGTGTAACGCCCCCAAAATCAGACATCGCCATCTGGCAAAATCATGACTTTGAGGACGCTACGGAATCACTTCTTTGACTTTACTTTGACCAACAAGTTGACCCATATTAGATAAAACTAACAATTTTAAACTAAAGTATATTTTTTCAATATAAAGGCTAATAATCCAAAACATTTGTTCCAATAAAGCTAAACATCAAAACTAATCAAATGGAGAAATAATGATTCAGAGCGCTAACTATCATAAGAGACAACCAGGATCTTGTGCCATGCGCAAAGGGGACCATCATGAGTTGCATCGTCATCACCGCCATTGACACCTATCAAACATCTAAATTACCTGCAGAATTAAATTCGCAGAGAAAAATCCGTGAGTTGTGACACTCAGGATGTAAAAATAATATAAACAGGAATAATAGTCAGGGGATCAATTAAGTGAGCAGATCAAACCTTTCATTCTTTACCTTTAAAACAATGATGATGTGAGGGATCAATACTTATTAGTTCTTTCATCAATTCTTTTCATCTTTCTTTTCAATAACAGTGGCAAAAACATCAATTACACCTAACTCTCATGGTGTACAATATATCAATATGTTCATGCTCATTCATTATACTTCTTTCATTCATCTTGGTATCGTTTTTTAATTCAATCAATAATGAGCGATTACCAGTACATGAAGATTTCAGAGATCCGACGCTAGTATGGCTAGCTAGGCCATGGGTCAACCTTAGACCCATCAATTAATCTCCATAATTAGTAGTCCACGAGAAACTCAATGATTGTCGAAGGAACAATAATAGTAAGGATAAATCTCTCAGTCTGTCGGGGCATTTCTCTACATGTATACATTCAAACACAATCATTAACATATTTACTCTTCTTTACCTATTATTCTAAGTTCATGTGAGAGATACTAACCCTACCTCAACCAGATTCAATCAATCAATCGGGCATAACATCAATCATCCCGGGACACGGCCCGTGTCGGAGGTGACACGACCCGTGTTGTTCCCAGGTTAAGGGTGTTCAGAACACAACCATTTTGATCATGACTTTTTATTCAGGTGAACGCGGATAGTGTTAGGATAACATAGACCGTTTCATCTACCATTTTCTTCAGGGTCAACAATTTATTTAGAGAAAAGACTCCGCACGCGTTGGAGAAGGACGCAGCTGTTTTGAGGCATCATTAGAGTTTCGAGAATGCGACCCATGTCCCAAAGGCACGCGAACCGCGTTTCGTCCAAAGAATGCGGTCGTGGTCGAAACGACGCGTGACGAATATAACATGACCATCCTCCCAAAGGACACGGACCGTGTTCATACGAACACGGTCCGTTTTTGGCTTTTATACATTATTTTATCCGATATGACTACGTCATCAGCCGACGCGGCCCATCTTCGACGTGTCTCACGCCGACACCAGTGACGCGAACCGTGTCATGGGGAACATGGCCTATGTCCGGTTACATTTTAACATCATATTAATCATTAACTAAATCTAAAAAACCCTTCCATAAAAATCCGATTGGCCAATCATAATCCAATGAAAATTCTCTTTAATCATCATTAACGATCAATTTTAAACATCCATCTTAATGATCCTAATTACATACCTTGTTCATTATGTGGTTATCTTCTATTCGTATCATGTCCTAGATTATCCCCCCTTATTTCGTGTGTTGTCCTCTGCATCACCTTCTCCTAGCATGAATCCCGAGGTTGAAGCCTAAGAGAGAGAGAAGAGGAGAGGGGACAGAGAAGAAGAGAGGGGAGAGAGAAGAAGAGAAGGGGAGGAAAGAGGAGTCACCTGACGACTGGGGCAGAATTAAAGGCTTGGAGAATTATTTTCTCATTGTTAGCGGTTTATATAGGGAGAGATTAGGGTTTTAAGTCGATTACAAAACTTAATCACATTCCATCTTGTAATTTTATTCTAGCACGAACTCTCCGTATGTCAACACAGCTCGTGTCCATAGTGGACACGACCCGTGTCGGGCAAGGGTGTTCCGGGGTATTACAGGGAGCCTCAGTACTCCATCGAGCAAGATCTACTCGACCTCAAAGATATCATGTTGAGGATCCATGTCATGCTTGATGATGTTGATAAGAGAGATATGACCGGCAAGTACGAACTACTTCTCCTGACAGAGTTCAAATAAGTGGTGTACAATGTTGAGGATATGGTGGATGAGTACCACCAAAGTGGAAGCACGGAGGCATGCCATGTACAATTGCCATATGAATATGGAGGTGTGTCACTTCAACTCTTATCATCCAAAGATTTCTATTTCATATGGATTGGTACTTAAGCTTAAAGAGACGACAAGGTTGTCTATAAATATCATAGATGATTGGGAATGTATTAACTGCAAGAGATAGAATGATCAGGCGATCCATTAAAAGTTGGGAACCCAAAGAGACTACTACTTGTGTTGATGAGTCTACAACTTTTGGCAAGGAGGGTGAAAAGGAGGAGACAATTAAGTGGTTGGTGCAAGGAGATGAACAAAATGGTGGTTTATCTTAAATTTCAGTTCTTTGTATAGTCGGTATGGGTGGAGTAAGCAAGACTACACTTGCACAAATGGCACAATGATACCAGGTTGGGTATGTGGGTATGAAGATTTTAATGTTGCAAGTATAATAAGAAGAATTATTTTCTCTTTTTCTTTTATGGAAAGAGATGATCATGATACAAATTCAGATGATCTTCATGAGATTCTCAAGGAGAAATTGAAAGAACAAAATTCTTTTTGGTACTAGATGATGATTGTGAAAGAAATTAGATCTCACATGAATATAATTTTTTTTTCTTATTGTGATCATGCAATTCAAGATCTATAGAATTGATTTAACATAGAATAATTCAAATCATACTTGAGAAATTCGTATCCCAAAAAGATTGATTGGAATGTCCGCCATCTCGATCAACCTGTGAGAATCACAAACGTAATTTCTCTAACGATATCCACACCAAGATCAAGATGCATCTTGCACTTAGAAAAGAGAGAACTCTTATGATGGATTCACTCTTTCTCATGAGAGACTTCACATATTATATAGAGATGATTGTAATCAATTCAACATCTTTCTCTTTTTTGACAATCATGATCAAATCATATCTTGGATCAACTCTTGATCATCTGATTGACCATCAATCATGATAATTAGAGTTAGGCCATACTTATTTATCAACAGTTTAGAACCATAAGATTGAACTTTGGGATGCACTCAAAGCCCCCATGGTTCATGCTAAAATAGGTAAAATCATAGTGACCACCTGAAATGAACATGTGGTTGTAATTATGCAGACAACTCCTATTTATTTATGCAATTTGTCTTTCGACAATTGTTGGTCCTTGTTTATGAATATTGCCTGCGAAGGCTAAAATCATAGTTGACATCTAAAATCACTAGACATGGCTCGAAAGACGATTGAAAAATGTCGCAATTTACCTTTGGTCGTCAAGGTGCTTGCAAGTGTTCTTCAGGTTGAAGATGAGAAAGAGGCATGCATTGATATATTAGAAAATCAGTTACTCGAGCTAGAAGAAAGTAATAGTTACATCTTATAGGCTCTAAGATTAAGTTACTATCGCATGCCCATAGAATTGAAACCATGTTTTATGTATCTGTCAGTTTCCCAAAGATTCCAATCTTGATCGAGATAAAATAGTTAAACAGTGGATGTCAAAGGGGTCCCTTCAGCTCAAAGAAGGAAAGACTGAAGAGGAGATTGTCAATCTCTATCTAAATGAGTTATTGCAAAGGTCAGTTTTGCAGTATTATTATTATACCACATATACTCTACGAGACCATTCATTATGCATGTTCTTATTCATGACCTTGCACAATCCGTGGCTAAAGATGAATACTTACTGATAACCAGTAAATTATCTTCCATCAGCAAAACAATTCAACATGTATTGTGTTGCATGCTGTTGATGATGGGCTTCCCAGTTTCAGTGATTTGTGTGAAAACTTGAGATGTTTTAGAACACTGGTTTTGAGGTCCAGAGGGAAACCAATAGAATTTCCTGAAACAATTGTCAATCTTAAGCATTTACGATGCCTAGTTATTGATGGTATTATTGTTGAGTCTATTCCTCAGTCAATGTATGATCTCTTCTATCTTCAAACTTTAGAGTTTGAAGATACTCTTCCTGACATCAAGTTGTCTGAAGATGTCAGAGATTTAGTTTACTTGCGACATGTCTGCGGATATGATATAATTCTGCCTCGTGAGATCGGAGGAATGACGAACCTTGAGACTTTGTATCCATTCAAAGTGGGAGCTGAGAGCTGGAGCTGCAAAGTGAAAGATCTGAAGGACTTGGCCAACTTCAAAGAATGTTTTCGAGTATCAAGACTTGAAGCTGTTAGATGATGTGATGTTATACTCCTCCAGAAGCATTTTTTAATACAAAGGCAGGAATTAAGAACCTGGCATTAGAATGGGAGGATTTTATAGAGCAACAATATGAAAAAAATTTGTAGTACTAATGTATCATCCATGCTAAACAAATGCAGGAGAACTAAGTGTTCTTGATTGCAGCTGGATTCGAACACTGAGCCGGAGACAGTGAGATCTTTTACAAAGATGAAGAATCTCGTGCAATTCTGAAAATAAAGAGTCTAGCCGTCGTAGATCATTAAGTGATTGAAAAAACACCAACAATTAGATTGGTTAACAGGTCGAAACAAAACAGCTGCTATTGTGCATATAGATGGTCACATTTTTATTAGGTAATCAACCCACTGCATTTGGATTCTGTTTATTTGCTGTGGTTAGTGCATATAGAATTTGAATTGTGGTATCGATCCCTTTTTCTCCTGCCCCTGACATATTTGATTGCAACAAATTTCTCATAACATGTAGCATGATCATCTGTTGGTTTTATATCTGTGACCATGAACAGAGTCAGTTGCCTCCTAACATTACATTTTTTGCTTAGTAGCAAGATGCAAGATGATTAGTTCTTCTTACTTGCTCTGGCTGGAATGCAGCATGCTCTTTGCCCAAAAATCTTGTTATGCTTTTAGATTCTCGTTGGCGAACTAATCAAGTAAAAATAATCAAAATGCTTGTTAAAGTTCATCAGTTTCTCTTCCTGTGGCACTAATTTGATCAATTTACCAGGAAGTATAAGCTACTTGTCAGGATAAACTAAATGCCTCTTTGACACCTATTCAGTGGATCTGTATCCTCTTCTTGTTTGTGCCGTTTCCTTTTTGCAGCTCTATGTATCAGAGGTGCACTCTCATAGGAAGGATGGATGGTAAAAGTAAATTGGCAAAGGATGTAAGTGCATTAAAGTTTATTGCCACTCTTGAGGTTGTGTTTCTTTGGTTCTTCCTTGCCAACCACTCTTACTATGAAACAGATGCTGATGGAAGCTTGAAGTTGTGCATTTACCATCATTTCAGTGATTCTGTTATCAATCTTTTGGCTTTGTTAAATAAATATTTTTATCTGTCAGGATGATGAATCCAAACAAGCCTCCTTTTGTAGGTAAAACTAACATAGATTTTGAATCAGACCCCTTAATTTGAACATTTTTTTATACTCATAGTCTAAAATTGTGGTTTTTGTCCCTGTAATTCTGTTGTGCTGCCAAGCTTGTCATGGATTTTGTCCCTCCCTCAGGGAGTCTTCACTTGGAGCCTGGCAACTAGACAATATTAGATGCATCAAAAATACCATATTGAGTTAGCAGATTCATTATTCACAGAAAAAAAAGTTGCATTGTAGATTATGAAGTTAATGTAGCCAAATTTGCTTCAACAACCAGAATAAGCATTCACAGTCTTGTCAAAGCAGTCAACAAAATTATAGTAGTGCAAACAGTCAAAGAATATATGTCAGATCAGAAGACAAAATGGATTGTTCTAAGGAGTAAATTGTCTTGAATTATAGTAGTGGTCACATATCCAATATTAAGGGAGGATTATACTTTAATACTCGGATTAAACCAACAAGAAAATAAAGAAACAAAGTTCTGATATTGTATCAATACATTATGAATTGAATTAGAAATTTTTAAATAGAAAATTTCAAAATAAGTAAATATATGAGGAAATACAATTTTTTGGAAGTCGGTATTTATTTTATTTTATTAATAAAATATGAATTCTGATGCATCAAGATTCATTTTTTTCCTCTAGAGATACTCCAAACATCATTAGAAAGAGAAAAAAAAACAGAGTTTAAAAAAAAATTAAGATCGAAGGGCAAGTGACGAGGCCGCTTGTTAACGAGTTAACCCACAATGAAAACCCATTACATGATGATGCCGTGTCGTTGCTCCACTACAAATAAATCTCTGGTTAATTAAATTTCAATTATAATTCATTATTAATAAGAATAATTTAACCATGAAGTTCCAATCTCATCTGCTTTTCCCATTTAGTCCCAATAATATATACAAGATAATTTTATTGCCTTAATCATAAAGTTGACAAAAAATCATGATTTATAAAATCTATCATTAATTATATATTTAAAGATTAAGATATGTTCAATATCCCTACAAAGACTCTTATTTAAAAGGACTCTTATTTATATATTAAAATATTAAGATATGTGCTCAACATTCCTATAAAGCATTACTTTGTAGGTATATTTAAACCCTTATTTAAAAAGGACATTTTAAATATTTCTAATCCTTAGGTATGTGATCTAAGATGTGCGTCTATATAGTTTGTGCGTTAGTGTTACTAGCTTTTGATAAAAAAAAGTTTTAATATCTTATACTGAAACAAACCTAAATAATAATCTGTCATATTTATAAGTGCAATGCACAGAGTATCATGTATTTAAAACTATCTTATTAATTGATGAATCATGAACTTGACATAGTAAATACAGTATATCAGTACTCCACGAGTTATATACATATGAAATAAAGAAGAAAATAAATAATTTGCTCCATATATTCCATATGTGATCTGCATGCATACAAGGCATAACTTAAGCACCAATATATGCATTTTGACAAAAGGGTGGTTCATAATCATGTGCAAGTTTGTCATTGCAGAACTTTCTTGGACCATGAATGTATACATATATTCTCCAAATCACTTGTGTGCACCTGCAATATGTCCTGCAACTCTGCAAGGAATGGATATTACCAAACAAGATGACTTCTTACTACAGAGATTGTAGATCAAATATTATAAATGTTTGGATACATGCCAATCAATCACAAGTATCCATTCTCCTCAAGGACCATTTTCCTAACCATCAAAATCAAATCAAGTGACACCACAAGGGACCACAAATCCACTAGGAAAACATAAGGCATGCAGACAACACACACCTCCATCCACATTTATTAAACTAAGGCATCTCCATCGCCACCTGTGCCAACCTCAGCCCCCCACTCCCCTATCATCACAAATCCACAAGACATTCCTTTCCCTGAAATTTAGGCACACATGTTTTCAAAAGAGTTGAGTTGATTACATTTTATAACTAGACAGAAGTAAGGAATTAAGGAAGAGCATGTGAGATTACATTTTTTTTTTGAAAAAATAATCAGACAAAAATTTAATGTCTGAAATGTAGCTGCACTTTATCTTTTCCCATTTCCAAAACAGTCATGACTGCTACTATTACTACAGAAGCTGCAAAAGATCCTACTCCTCCAAGTCCAGAAGAAGACTGTATAAACTATAAAGAGAAGGGTAGAGCAACAGGCATCCTTCTCCATGAAGAAATTGTCATCACATTTAGCTTAGTCTAAGGGGCAAGTCTACCAAGACCATTAAAGGATGCAATTGGAGAACCTTTGGATATACATTTATCTGTGTTATCTCTGTATATATAGTTTATGTGTAATGTGTGTTGGGCATTCATGTGAGATGCTAGTCGTTGGTTGTACCTTTTTCTCACCTGCAATTTTTCATTAATTCAACAAAGGTTTAGCTACTACTGCACAGACTCCTCTTTATTGCTTGATCAACATATAATTTTTATATCATCTCTAGGCATAATTAATTAAGTAGGAGATCAAGTGGAGAAAATGTCTGTTGATCAACAACCTTCCTCATCCACAAATCAATATGTATATGGTATTATTTTTTATAGTTTGCCCATTCCTCATATGTGTTGGTGCATCATTGTAGTCACCCTCATAAATTTTGCATTCAACATCAAAAAGCTCTAAATTGGACAATTTTATTTCAGACGAATACCAGAGATTTGACGCCGACCGACCCACGCGTATGCAGGAAGTAGAAAAAGGGATTTCAGCCTCACCTAAACATTTTATCAAGTCTTACCAGAGATTGGAAGACCCTCCCATGTTCTCAGTACCTAACATACAGGTCAAACATATACAAAGCAGTGCAAGGTTTTTAAATATGCAAGCAACAAAAATTGAGTATGTAACAAGGAAGATGAGGGCCCATGCATATTCCCTTCATCAACATGGAATGCATGCAATTAGCTGAACTAACTGAATAAGAAAATGGCAATTTAATTCCGACATATATTCTCTTGGGACCATGCATGATGCAATTGATTTGGACTAGTGTGATTATAGAAAGATTGCAAAGAGAGAGATGTTAGATTCCAATAAGCAAGAGCGAGCTGGCATTGCTTGGTGATTGTATTGGGATAATGTGCATGCATGATGCGGTGGTCCATTGGTACAATCTGTCATCCATGGGTGGCAGCAATCAGAGGTGACATGAGTACTATATGGAGAGGTGCATGAATTGGGGCCATGCATGAAGAAATTGACTGATAATTTGCTCACATAATGGCTGGGCAGCAAGGCACCAAGCAACATGTTGGAAGTTTCTTGCTTGGAACAGGAAATATTTTTGTTTGGCATGCTACCATGCACTCTTGTTGTATAATACTAGCATTTGAGTACATAGAAACAAATTACTCAACAGCTCCTGGGTAAGCTTTCTCTTTGTATCCATCTGATGAGTCAACAGCTTCATGGATTGAGTTAGTGCCAAAAAGAATCATTGATTGTTGTGGTAATAAATTTGATTTTGAATTCTTTGTAAGGGGTCTCCAAGATCAGTGAAGTTTCCTCAGAGACCAGTCCAAGCAGAATCCAACACAAAACATAGAAGACCAATGAGAATAAGATGACCTGATGAAACAGTCAGATAAGGATTGGAATTGGACAGCATACCAAACTACCAGATATTAATTTACTTTATCAAACATTGAAAAGACTAGTTTGATAGGACAAATATTTCATGTTCAAGATGATCATGATCAAATACGTAAGAAACCACAACAATTAACATAAAAAAATATGTCTAAATGGACTTGTGTTTTTAACAAGGAATAATTTGATGTAAGACATTCAGAGAAAGAAACGTAGGGCCGAATATTGAGAAGTCAATGTTTAATTCCTTTAGCACAAGTAGATGCTTCCATAAAATAGATGACTTGTTTACTTGATGGAGTCTCCAAATCCAATGTGACAAATCCTTCTCCCCAACTATCACATAAGTTTATTCCTTGCTTGATCCAATAAATTGGGCAGGTAATCCGGATATTGTATTGTTGATGATTTTCAAGAAAAATAATTTCATTATGAGCACTTTCTAATTGAAAAGAATAGGCAAGCATTCCAACTCCGGTCTTATTAATATTAATTAATCTTCAAGAAACATAAAATTTCATGATTGAAACTTTCTAACCCCCACACCTCCCCCAAAAAACAATTAGGGAGGAAATCCATCTGTAGTTGTTTTGTAATATTATACTTCTGAAATTATTAAGAATCCATAAAGCTTAGGTAGTTAATCCATTGAAGGTATGTTAAATATTAATTTCCAGAAATATTAATTTGAAGATAAAAAATTTGTAATCCAAAAAATTAGGTCGGTAATCCAGTGGCAACCTTATCAATA
Organism: Pontederia paniculata; assembly: GCA_001647135.1. Classification (NCBI taxonomy): domain Eukaryota; kingdom Viridiplantae; phylum Streptophyta; class Magnoliopsida; order Commelinales; family Pontederiaceae; genus Pontederia; species Pontederia paniculata. The sequence goes on along the minus strand of LTAE01003080.1, from coordinate 30,948 downwards.
ATTTTATTTTGGGTTGCATAATTAAATATGATTTTCACAAAAATATTAATTCCATTGTGAAACTTTGTAATCCAAAAAAATTAGGCAGGTAATCCAGCTGCAATCTTATGAATATTAATTTTTAGAAACATGAAATTGTAGGCAAGTATAGTCTAACTAAAATCTTATCGATCTTAGTCTTCTAGGAACATTAATCTCATGATAAATTTTTAATCCTAAAATATAAGGCATGTAATCTAACTGTAATATATTAATATAAATGAAAACTTTCACATTCATAATAATTAGGAAGGTCATCCAGCGGTAACCTTATCAATGTTATTTATTTTGGGCTGAAACATTAAATACTATTTTCACAAAAATATTAATTTCATGATGAAAATTTGTAATCTAAAAAGACTAAGCAGGTAATCCAGCTGTAATCTTATGAATATTAATTTTTAGAATCATGAAATTGTAGATAACTATAGTCTAACTAAAATCTTATCAATTTTAGTCTTCTAAAAACATTAATTTCATTACAAAAGCTTTATTAATCCTAAAATAGTAAGGCATGCAATATATATATATATTTATATATATATATATATATATATATATATACACACGCGTGTGTGTGAAATGTATCACATCCATAATAATTTAGCTGCAATATAAGCTTTCTAATCTAGAGACAACCTTATCAATATTATTTATTTTGGATCGAATCATTAAATATTATTTTCACAAGAATATTAATTTTTATTATGAAAATTTGTAATTAAAAAGATTAGGCAGGTAATCTAGTTGCAATCTTATGAATATTAATTCTAGAAACATGAAATTGTAGATAAGCATAGTCTAACTAAAATCTTATCAATTTTAGCCTTCTAGAAACATTAGTTTCATTACTAAAACTTTCTAATCCTAAGATATAAGGCATGTAATTTAGCTGCAATATATTAATATTAATGAAAATTTTCACATTCATAACAATTAGGAAGGTCCAGATGCAATGTAAACTTTCTAATCCAGTGGCAACCTTATCAATATTATTTATTTTGGGTTGAATCATTAAATATTATTTTCACAAAAGTATTAATTTTATTGTGAAACTTAGTAATCCAAAAAAATTAGGCAGGTAATCCAACTGTAATCTTATAAATATTAATTTCTAGGAACATGAAATTGTAGGAAAATATAGTCTAACTAAAATATTATCAATTTTAACCATTTAGAAACATTAATTTCATGACAAAAAAACTGTAATCCTAAAATATAAGGCATGTAATATAGTTGTAATATATTAATATGGATTAATGAAGATGCTAAATTTAAATCTACAATGGATACAAAAATATTTAACATAAATAAAATTTGACATTCACCATAAATCAAGCATCTTATAAGGAGATAAGTGATATAGAATTTTCTATTTAAGTAGGTAGCACCTTCAATTTTTCTATTAATATTAATTTCGTATCCATAACGTTTAGAAAGGTCACCTAGGTTCAATGTTACTGATATTATCTTTTATTGAATTATTGATGTTGTTTCTCTAGAAATATTAATTTCATGATAAAAACTTTCTAATCCAAAACCCTTAGGCGCATGTAATATTAATTAATTTTGTAGAAAAATCAATTTCAAGAAGGAAATTTTCTATTTGAAAAAATAGTTACATGATCCAGCAAAAACTAAAAAAAGTTCAACATTAAAATATTGCTAGCTAAAAATTAATATTATAATGTTTTCCAAACGAATAGTATTTTTTGAGAAACATTGATCTTATTCTTCTAGAAACATTAATTTTATAGCAAATACTTTTTTATCCTGACATACTATTGGGTGAACCCGCTATAAACCTTATTAATATTATTTTTATTTAATCTTCAATGCCACTTAAGTAGGAAAAATAATTTCATAATTAAAAATTTTAATCCATGAGTAATATTATATTTTGCAGAAACGATAATTTCATTATGAAATTTTATAGTAAAAGATAAACATATGAAGTTATGAACCAACAAAAGATTTTATGAAGAAATTTAATATTTCTCCAAATTAATATGAAGAATTTTTCCATAATGATTAATATTAAATTTAAGAAAAATTAATTCATGATGAAAACTTTTAATCCTAAAATATTGGGCAAGTAATATAACTGCAATCTAATTAATATCGACCTTACCAAAACAAATAGGAAGGTGATAAAACTGCAACCTTATTAATTCTATTTTTATTTTATTATTAATGTCATTATTCTAGAAAAGTTAATTTCATAATTATAACTTTCTAATCGACACATTTAATATTAAATTTTTCAAAAATATTAATTTTAGTTGAAAACTTTCTGATCTAAGAAATTGACATGTGATCCAACAAATTCTTTTATTGCAAAATTTAATGTTTTTGCAAAAATTAATGTTAGAAAATTTTCCATAAAAAACAGCATTAAATTTTCATAAACATTATTTTTGGCCTTCTAGAGATATTAGTTTCATGATGAAAATTTTTAGTTAATCCTAAAATATCAGGAAAGAACTTAAGTATAATCAAATTAATATCAACTTGATCCAAAACAATTGTGCAGAGGATATAGCTACAACCTTTCGATAATTACTTTTATTGAATTATTAATGTTTTTAAAGAAATTAATATCATAATTAAATCTTTCTATACACGTGTAACATTAAATTTTGCAAAAAAAAAATAATTTCATGATCAAAATTTTCCAATAAAAATATGTGATCCATCAACAAATTTTATTGCAAAAATTAATATTTCTGCAAAATTAATATTATGAAGTTTTCATAAATATTAACATTAAATTTCCAAAAACATTAATATTCATCTTCTAGAAACATTGATTTCATGACGAAAATTTTTTAGTTAATCCTAAATATTAGCCAGGTAATTTAACACAAACTAATTTATCAACTTAATCCATAAAAAATAAACTTATTATCTTGCTGCTTCCATACTCATAAGATTTTATATCGAATTAACAGTTTTTCTTAATTAGAACTTTCTAATCCAAAAACCTTAGGCACATGAGCTTGTATATTAGCTTTGCAAACAACATTAGTTTAATAATTAAACCTTTCTAATCAGAAAAAAACATTAATATAAATTTTTATCATGATATTAATGTTTCTACAAAAATTAATATTGATTTTCCAGAAACATTAATATAAATTTTCCAAAAACATTAATCCTAATCTTCTAGAAACATTAATGTTGCATGAGTAGACTTTCTAATCCTGGAACACGATCTAATAAATCTGAATGAAAACTTTCTAATTTAAAATAAGTATTTCAAGTGATTCGGCTTATGTTTTATTTATCAATACTGCTTTTCTAGAAACATCAATTTCACGATTAAAATTTTCTAATTGACCTATGATAATAATTTTATCGAATATTAGTAATCACGATGAAAACTTTCTTTTCCAATAAATAGGCATGTGATTGATTCATTGAAAATTTTCATCATAGATTTTAATGTTTGTGCAAAACTAATATTAGAAAGCTTTCTAAAAACATTAATTTTAGTTTTATAGAAACATTAATGGAAAAAATTTTCAATCCTAAATTATAATTATATTATAGGTATCCAACTAAAATATAATTAATATAGATAAAAATTTGTCTAATCGACCTATGATAATAAATTTATCGAACGATGAGAACTTTCTTTTCATGTGATTGATTCATTGAAAATTTTCATCATAGATTTTCATGTTTGTGCAAAATTAATATTAGAAGGCTTTCTAAAAACATTAATTTTAGTTTTATAGAAACATTAATGGAAAAAATTTTCAATCCTAAATTATAATTATATTATAGGTATCCAACAAAAATAGAATTAATATCGATGAAAATTTGTTGGTCCAAAATAATTTGGCGGGTAACACAGCTGAAACTGTATTAATGTTAATTCAAATTTATTTTCTTAAACCTCCCTCGAACTATAATAAAATTTCAGATATAATCTTGAACTATAAAGTTGAGTAGAAATATATCTAAAGCTTTTCTGATGGGACAATTAATTTAATCATCAGATTTTCCATTTTTTAATTTTTTATTTATTAAATAATCATTTTCCCTTTTTATTAAAAAAGTTTAGACAACTCTTGTGCTCGTTGTCATGTGAGTTGTGCGACGGAGAAGCATAGAAGAAGTTACATTTATTAATTTTAATTCTCGAGGGTAAAAGTTATATTTAATAAAAGAAAGTAACTTTAGCGATAAATCAGATGGAGGATTACAAATGGACTAAGGTGTTCGATAAAAAATAGTTTAGAATTAATTTTGGACGGTTTCAAAGTTCAAAATTATATCCGATTTTGTGTAATACCAAGTGGAAGTTTTAAAGAAATAGCTCTACTTCTATTAAATTATTAAAGATGTGTTTTCTTAGAAATGTTAAATCATTCTAATTCAAAAACCTTAGGCACATGTACAATTAATTTTGCAAAAAAAAAACATTAGTTTCATGACAAAACATTATATTAGATACATAGGGTATGTTTCGTATGTTGTATTTGGTGGTAATTAGAATTTCAATTATTGGAAAGACAAATTGGCGTAGCGGGGATGCAAAAGATGCGCGATGATGAGGCGAGGCGAGCGACGAACAAATAATCTCGGAATCCACCGAGAACCTTGAAATTCATCAACGATGTCGATCTGCAAGTCGTTTGCTTCAATTTAATAAGAAAAATAATTGCTCTGGAATCTACCAGAGTTCTTTGGAATTCACCAAAGGCATCGTGAATTCACACGATAAAAGAATACGAAGTTCAATTGGAGAGAATATTCATAGTCTGATTTTATTCATATCAAAAGAACTCTTTTATAGAGTTTTACATATAAAATTTGATCATAACAAAAAGATCTAAAGTAACTAATAAATCCTTCTAAGATAAAAAAGAAAATTAAGATAATAACAATAATCCTAACTAACAAAATCATTTAAACTAATAATATCTGGTGCTATATCAGACTCTCCTTCTTCAAAGAAATTCGTCCTCGAATTTGAATTGATGTGTGATGGTGTAACTTAGATAAGATGTGACTAACGTCTTGACGAATACGATGCAGAAGAGTTGAACATCTTCTTTTTTTTTCATGACAAAAAATCAAAGATAACTACATGTCTGATCAACCTGGCTATGATATCACATGACATAGCAGGGTTGCGGAAGATGGGCGTAGGCGGACGATGATGGTGATGAGGCGAGGCGAGCAATGAACAAATAATCTCATAATCCACCAACGATGTCGATATGCAAGTCATCTGCTTCAATTTGATAAGAAAAATAATTGCTCTGGAATTCACCATAATCATTTTGGAATCCACCAGAGTTCTTCAGAATCCACCCCAAGACATTGTGAATCCACACGATAAAAGAACACAAAGTTCAATTGGAGAGAATATTCATAGTCTGATTTTATTCATATCAAAAGAACTCTTTTATAGAGTTTTACATATAAAATTTGATCATAACAAAAAGATCTAAAGTAACTAATAAATCCTTCTAAGATAAAAAAGAAAATTAAGATAATAACAATAATCCTAACTAACAAAATCATTTAAACTAATAATATCTGGTGCTATATCAGACTCTCCTTCTTCAAAGAAATTCGTCCTCGAATTTGAATTGATGTGTGATGGTGTAACTTAGATAAGATGTGACTAACGTCTTGACGAATACGATGCAGAAGAGTTGAACATCTTCTTTTTTTTTCATGACAAAAAATCAAAGATAACTACATGTCTGATCAACCTGGCTATGATATCACATGACATAGCAGGGTTGCGGAAGATGGGCGTAGGCGGACGATGATGGTGATGAGGCGAGGCGAGCAATGAACAAATAATCTCATAATCCACCAACGATGTCGATATGCAAGTCATCTGCTTCAATTTGATAAGAAAAATAATTGCTCTGGAATTCACCATAATCATTTTGGAATCCACCAGAGTTCTTCAGAATCCACCCCAAGACATTGTGAATCCACACGATAAAAGAACACAAAGTTCAATTGGAGAGAATATTCATAGTCTGATTTTATTCATATCAAAAGAATTTTTATATAGAATTTTACAGATAAAGTTTGATCCTAATAAAAAGATCTAAAGTAACTAACGAAACCTTCTAAGATAAAAAACAAAATTAATATAATAACAATAATTTTAACTAACAAAATTATTTAAACTAATAATATCTGTTGCTATATCACAAATATTCTGCTTGGTTAGATTTAAATGACTGCTACAAGTAATTGCAATTGCTACATAAAATTGTGCTAGAAATTCAATTATAGGTAAGTGCACTTACATTAGAAAAAAAAGAAAAAAACTTTAAATAAATAATTTTAAATTTTATTTATATTTTCACTTAATTATTTATTTGTTAATATTATGAGAATATTTCATACTAGCTAAACATTTATATCCAATTTTTTACTTCAACCAATGAGCTTAATTCATTTTTCTAAATTTTATTTACATTTGTCCAAATCAAAGAAAAATAGCTCCTATAAACATAAATCATAACAATTTTTTTAGTTACTGCCATTTACAATCAATATTTACAATTACGTTAAAATAATTCGTCATGAACTAATGTTTCAACAAAGTTAATATTAGAAATTTTTTTAGGAACACCAATATCCAAAGCTTTCTAATCCAAAAATATTAGACATGTAATCTTGATACAAAACAATTAGCTAAGTAGATAATCTACCTCCAACCTTATTAAAATATCTTATTATTGAGTTAAAAATGTTGTTTTTTGGAAACACTAATTTGATGATGCAAACTTTTTAATCTAAACATCTTAGGCACGTGCAACAAAAAATTTGCAAAAAACAATAAGTTCATGATATAAGAAAGTTTATCATGGAATTAATGTTTCTTCAAGTTTATTATTCAAAAGTTTCCAGAAAGAATAACATTACTTTTCAATAAATATTAATATTATTTTTTAGAAACATCAATAATAGTTTTCGAAAAAACATTAATATCAACATTCTAGAAATATTATTTTCATGATAAAAGTTTTATAATCCTAAAATATTAGGCACACAATCCATGGACAATCTAATTAATATTACTTATAATGTTCTAATCCAAACTAATTAGTCAAGTGATACAACTTCGACCATATTAATATTATTTTGTTCTTATTTAATTAAAATATTTTTCTAGAAACATTAATTTCAATTAAAACATTCTACCCATTATAAAATTAAATTATGTAGAAATATTAATTTCATGATAAAACTTTTCTAATCCAATAAATAAGCATGTGGTTGTTTAAATGAAAATTTTCAACATAAAATCTAATGTCACTGAAAAATTAATATCTGAAAGTTTTTCATAAACATTAGCAGTAAATCTTTATAAACATTAATCTTATGATTTTAGAAACATTAATTTCATGGCAAAAAAAATCTAATATTGAAGTATTAGGCAAGTAATCCAGATGCAATCTAATTGATATAAATGAGAACTTTTTTTTATCCAAAACAATTGGGCAAGTGATCGAGCTAGAACTTTATTATTATTTTATTGAATTATTAATGTTGTTTTCCTAGAAATATCAATTTTGCTAAAAAAACATTGATTTCATGATAAACATATTTTATTGAAGAAGTAGACTGATAAATTAGGAAAATCTTTCATAATGAAACTAAAGATTCTGCAAAATTAATATTAGAATTTTTTTCAAAAATATTAGGTTTTTGAAAACATTAATCTTGGTCTTCTAGAAACATTAATTTCATCATGAAAATTTTCTAATTCTTAAATAGAAGGTAGTCAATCCATCTAACAATCTATTAATATTAATGAAAACTTTTTTATTCAAAACAATTAGGCAGCAACTACAACTTTATTAATAATATTTTTTTATTAAATTATTAATGTTCTTTTTTTTAGAAGCATCAATTTCATAGTGAAAACTTTATAATAGAAAACTTAGTCACATGTAGCCCTATTCATATTAATTTATTAAAAGCATTAATCTCACTCTAAAAACTTTATAACATTAGTTTTATGACCTTATTATTTGAAATTAATTTTTAAAACCTTTAGTAAACTTTTCTAATCCAAATGCTTGGGTAGATATTCAATTGTAGTCTTATTAATATTTTTTTGCATCAACATTAAATTTTTACTCCAAAAAATAGATAGTTAAAAACATTATTAATGTTAATTTTCAAAAATAATAATTAAATGAAGACTTTATAATTAAAAAAAAACTAGGGATGTAATCTAGCTACAATCTATTGCGATTTTTTTCTCTAAAAAAATAAGTAGGTAATTAAAGTTGACTTTGTAGAAACATATAATTTTATGATGAAAATCTTCTGAAAAAAAATATAGAAGTATAATATGATTTTTTAAGAAACACAATTAACTTCAGAAACTTTCTAATCCTAAGTGCATTAGGAATTAATTGAGTCCTATTAATATTATTTTTTCAAGAAATATTAATTTCTTAATGAAAACATTCTGATCCAAGAAAATTAGGCAAGAGATTTTGCTGCAAGTTTATTAATATTATTTTTTATTTAAATATCAATATCTTTTTTAGGACCAATAAATTAACGATGGAAACTTTCTAATTTAATTAAGGCACTTGTAGTTTTATTAACATTAATTTTCTAGAAACATTAACGCCTTGATGAAAGCTTTTTGTTAAAAATATATTGGAACTTTATTAGTTTTTCTGAAATATTAATGAAAATTTTATTATCCAAAAGTTTAGGCAAGCTAGTAATCCATCGGCGTTTGTACTTGTAGTAACATTAATTTCATGGAGACAACATTTTATTTCAAAACATTTACTGATAATTCAGCTGCAATATTATTAATATTTAATTTTTTAGAACATAATTTGACTGTGGAAAATTTCTTTTTCAAACAAAATTGCAACCTTATTTATATTAATTTTCAATAAATATTATTTTACAGTTATAATCCAATTATAGTCTTATTAATAAAATTTTTAGAAACACTGATCTTGTGATGATAAATTTCTAATCCAAAAACTTAGGCAGATAATTCATTGTAGTGTTTATTAATATTAATTTACAGAGACATTCATGACATGATGAAAATTCTCTAGTCCAAAATATTGGGCAGGAATCAATAATTTTAAAATTATTAAAATTTTTCAGAATCAATATTATTAAAATTATTGTTGCAACCTTATCAATATTATAAAAAATAATTTTCAAAATCAATAATTTCATGATGAAAACTCTCTGTGCAATAATGATAATTATGCAGCTGTAGTCCTCTTAATATTAATTTTCCAAACATTATATTTCAGATAATTGACAACTCTTGATAAGATCAATATTAGATAATTAGAATATGACCATTCTATGCGTACAAACATTTTGGATACTTAATAATTAAATAAATGACCATTCTTAACTAACAAAATAGAGCAATTTATCAAAAGCCACAGTTATAATATGTAACTTATTACTGTTTTAGTACATTTTCATGAATTCCCTTATTACTTTTTTAGTACATTTTCATGAATTCTTCACATGTTATTATCAACTTATAGTGTTCTCTCTGCATACCACTGAAGGCTAACCTTTTAGGGAAAAAAAGACGGTGTATAAAAAAGACTAATACTGGATCCCTAGCAAATACTTTAACTTAATCAGTCAAATTTTGTTCTCATACTATTTTAAAACTTTTAACTTGATGGATAAATTATATAAAGAGAGCAATGAATGTGTGAAATATATTTTGTGTAATATTTTGTAAATAAGTCTCATGCATCATTTTTTTATTTTATCTGGCATCTCTCTATATCTAGTTCTAAGTTAGGAAATACATATAGTTGCCACTGGCGATTTTTTAAAACAATTATCAAAATATCGATCTTTTAAGCTTCACACGAAATTTAGTTCACACGTTAAATAGTTTGTGGATCTATTCTTTTTATGCATACACAGGTACGCTTAGCACCAAAATAATAGAACTTCTCTTACATGCAGTCCCAGATCCACCATTCTTATTAATTTGTTTTCATATTATATATTAGTGATATATAGCTGTGGACTTTTAATCCATATCCACAATATTCCTGTTCCACTTGTGATTTGGCAATCTTGCAGGCATTTCCGTCAACAGCAGTAGACATATCAGAATTTGTTCCCTCTCCACATTTTTTCCCTTTGATGCTAGAATTTATGTGGGATACCAGAAGGAGCTATCAAACTAGACCTTGGCTCCATGAAGCAACGACATGCTGCAGCACCTACTCCAATCAAAATGTAATTGTACTTTTGCCCAAATAGCTAGCTTGAAGGGCAATCAGGTACCTAGTTAGCTGTTTTTTTGTAGTAATGCAATGTTTTGTTGTGTGTTCTCTTGTGACAAAAACAAATCTTTATATATCATGGTTAATAATAATAATAATAATAATAATAATAATAATAATAATAATAATAATAATAATAATAATAATTATTATTATTATTATTATTATTATTATTTATTTTTTTAATCAAAAGTAGCAGTTGAATTTTGATAAAAAAGATGTCATAAAATATAATTTTAAAAGCGCCAATATTCAAATAGAAAAAAAGATAAGGGTGTTACCTATTTAAATAATAACACTAAAGTATTTATCTAAGATATTAGATATATGATAAATGTTAAATTTTTCTCTTTTATTTTTTTATATTCGTCATAAATTTAACTGAAATGATAAATAATATAATGTTATCTATTTAAGTAAATAATATATTTATTAAACTCTTTAAAATATATATCTTTAAGCGCTGATGATACAATGACTGTACAAAGAAAAATAACTCAAATATAAAATTAATTCTAAAAGAACTGTCGTTGCAGATGTTTTTTTTGTTATAATATTAATTATAAAAGAACTTTCACGATAAACTTTTCTTAAAAAAAGCTCCAAAGAAAAGTAGAGACCAACACATAATATGAAAATCCTTTGTGATGGTTTTGACAAAAAAATCTTAATAGGTAATAATAATAATAATAATAATAATAATAATAATAATAATAATAATAATAATAATAATAATAATAAAAATAATAATAATAATAATAATAATAATAATAATAATAATAATAATAATAATAATAATAATAATAATAATAATAATAATAATAATAATAATTTTTTGTTTAATAAGTATCAATTGAAATTTGAAATGAAGCTAAGTTACTTATCTCATTAATCATATAATATTAGATTTATGATGAATATTAATTTTTTTTAATTTTTTTATATTCAGCATAAAATTAATATTCTATGAATCCGTAGATAGATAAATTTGTGTTATATACTTAATACAATCATTCTACAAAGAGAAAAAAAACTCAAATATGAAATTAATTCTAAAAGAACTGTTAATTATAAAAAAATTCCACGAGAAATCTTGAAAAAACAAGCTCCAAAGAAAAGTAGAGACCAACACATTATATGAAAATCCTTTCTGATGGTTTTGCAGCGATAATTACATTAAGATTTAATAATCAACAGATACAAACTTTAAAAATTAATTCTTTTGGGCGCATAAAATTGCATAGGAGCAATAAATCTTCGATAAAGGACAATGCACACAACAATATCACAAACAAAATGACATATATGTACCTGCAGGGAGAAATGTAAAGTCACATGCTTTCCCAATCTCAAAAATAGTACTCCAAATAATTTTTAAGGATTCATATTATAGGACTCCATGCATGATAGGCTAATCATTAGACTTACGTGTATTATTAATGAGTTTAATAAAAATGCAATACCTTTAAATCATTGTGTAGAAATAATTAAGATAAAAATATCACGATAAAGATAATTATTTTACAGTGCAATTACTTAAAGACGTTCCACCTACAATAAATCCATTATTAATTAAAATAAAATGATTATTCAAATTTGTTATGAATTTGCAGCATGCATTGTTAGTTATCAAGTTATTATTTTCTTAGTTATATATATGATTAAACTAGCAGGGTATGAGGTTATTAATTAAAAATCACAATTCTAAGTTAAATTATTTAGTCAATAATTTCCGTCGGTTGAGTTACCATCTGATCACACACATATGACATGTGGTAGTTTTAGCTAGCAAACTTTGTCAAATTGAAACTATAAGTGCTCATCATGTGGAAATGTCAGTGTCATATGCATGTTGCCATGATCATATATACATCACACCTTGCCTCATGAATTAATTGTCTCATGCATGCAGATCGCAGGGAGTTATGTCCTGTAATTATTGTTATTATGTGGTTGCATGGCAATATGTACCCCATCATGTATTCTGGATAGTACCATGTATAATTGCTAGCTGCACATATATATACACTATATGTATTGGAATAATTATATGATATGATGCATATACGTTTCGATAAGTTTCAAATTTGATGCTGATCCGGAAGAAATAGTATTGGAATGGAGTGCTGGCGAAGGAATGTGGAACTGAGATCTTTTGTCATGGAGCCCCTGTCCCTATTGGAATATGTTTGGTGTCTGCCCCTTTGCTGGCCGATGCATGCAACCTCTCTCTCTCTCTCTCTCTCTCTCTCTCTCTCTCTCTCTCTC
>LTAE01003080.1:0-18260 GCA_001647135.1 Pontederia paniculata | reverse complement strand
CTCTCTCTCTCTCTCTCTCTCTCTCTCTCTCTCTCTCTCTCTCTCTCTCTCTCTTCGATTACCGTGCCAATGAGGTATTCCCTATTCCGATGCTTTTTCATAATTTTAGCGTTATCATACAATTTTACAGGCCTGCATGACTTGACCAATGAACATGAGGAATCTAACATCCACTGGGGTGCTGGTGGGCGTGCTCCAATGGGTCTCCACCATGCTCACTCCTGACCACCACCCCAAACCATTATTTTGTATCATATATTTGTTCACATGCTTTTTCATTTCGGAATTAAATTTTAAAATAACAAGACTTCAAGATCAAACTTAAAAGATTATTATTATAAAAAATATTTTTGTTACTAATTTCATATTCAATTATTTCTGAACACAAAGGATATGACAAAAAAAAAATAACTTGTTCATTATTTACTGACCGTGCATGCCATCATCTTGGAAAAATTGTACTATCTCAATTATTAGATTTAGATGCATGCATGAGATAATATTTGTTACTGCCTGAATTTAGATCAAACATTTGTCAACTCATAGCTTACCCTTATTAAATAATGATTTTCTTATTTGTTATAACCTTATATTTTTCATTACAAAAAGGAGACGAAATTGATCTGATGTAAGAAAAAAAATAATTAAAAAATAATGGGTTATAAAAAGTTCATTGCTGAAAAATAATTTAAAAAATTCCAGCTCGCCGCCTCACGAGTCAATTTATTTATTTTAAAGAGATTCAATAAAATTGCTCTCTATACTTATCTTCTCAATCATAAAATGTTAAATTTAGATGAATAAATTTAAAAAAAAATAAAAAAAAATAATATTCATTATAAATTTAACATGTTATAATTGAGAAGATAAATAATATAATGCTTCCTACGAGAGAGTATTTTCATTTTTTTTCTAAAATAATATGTCATTGCTTCACAACTTTCTCATAAATCGAAAATTTAATATAAAGTCGAAGCATATTACAATTTGCTTGATAACTTTATTTCTACTCCCTTGCTTCATGATATATAAATCATTAAACTTTATTTACATGAAATAAATTATAGATAGATATATATCATATAATTGTCATGATGCTGAAGTGTCAAAATCCTGTTTTAATTTTTATCGTTCTACTTGACAATGTGATGCCAAGCTGCCACGATAATGAGCACATCAAAATTTGAGTTGCTCCACTAATTTCATATATGGCTCAAAATTTATTAATACATTTTTTAATTCACTAGGAAACATTTTACACGGAGTACGAATAGAAGTATCGCAGGACCTGATTGGACGCGCTGGTGGGACCCGTTGGGTCCCATTGACAAAGATTCGATTTAAGCCGACCACTATGACAGTGGGGCCTTTTGTTGGTGTCTGGAGCCCTATGCATATATTATTGAGGGCTTATGTACCCCTACTCATATTTAATAATTATTTTTTAAAATAAAAATAATATTATATTACAATAATGCATAAATACATTATTATTATTATTAGTATTATTATTATTATTATTATTATTATTATTTTGTTCAAGATGTTAGGATAATTGAGGTAAAGTTAGAGTTTTAGAGTCAATTTTTTAATTACTACATTTTCGAAATTTTATTTTAATTAATTTATATAGCTTCGGAACATACGATAAAATTTTTATTTAGTGAAAATATTTTACATTCAACGGAGCTCGAATTCAAAACATAATCGAAGAGTAACTATTTAATTTTGATTCAAATGATGAAAAAAATCTTTCTCAAATTTTCTTTTTAGTCATAAACACATTAGCATCAATTATTTTATTCCTAATAATTTGAATGGCGCCTTCTCTCATGGCGTTGCAAATTGTTCATTTTCTTTGTTCTTAATTATAATGTAGTCATTCTTTTATAACGGTTGCAATAAGTTCTTGTACTTTTTCATAACATTCTTCCTCGATGCAAATGCCGTATGCAATAACATATTTATGCACTTAACCCCATCTGAATCATGATCAGATTTGCAGCATTGTTTTAATACTTGATTACATCAAAGGAATAATTGCCGTAACTAGAGAAGATCCCTCGGACCACTACAAAATCCACTTGCCTCTCTCTCTCTCTCTCTCTCTCTTGTGATCTTTGTTTGATCAGAAAAGAAAAGTATATTACTCAGCATGCAGGAGAGAAGATAGGGGCACAGTGGTGCAGCTCACCACTGTTTCTCTCTCCCAAAGCTCATTCAAATAGTTTAAGAAAAGTATAAGCAAGAATTATTATTAAATAGCATTGATCAGCAGAGGAGAGAGGAACAAATGGGGGGGCTGCTCACATGGTGAGCCCATCTGCTGTCCTCTTAAAGCAGCAGCAGCAGCAGCACGCCTTGGTGCTTAAGCCCCCCTCTTTGCTTTCCAGATGCCAACCAGCCAAAACTGCGACTGTGTCCAGAGAGAAGGTTACAAAATAGCTGGTGGAGGAGGAAGGAAGGCAGCATGCAGTGGCGAAGAATTAGAATGGTTATAGAATTTTGAAGGTGTTCACGCTCCCACAGCTCCCCCTCCCCCTCACTGGTGCCCACATGGTAGGTGTTGTCTCTTTCCAATGTGAATTTTTCATATTTCTCTCTCCTCTACTCTCTCTCTCTCCTTCTCATTCTTTTAAGGTAGAGAGAGAGAAAGAGAGGATGATCTATCATAGTAGTAGAATTAGGAAGACTAAGACTAAGACCACGAGCCTCGGGAGTACAACCTAAAGCAGAAGGAGGATTGTTCTCCTGCCTCGTTTCTCTCACCTTCCCCTCGGCCCTTGGGATTCCCTCTTTCTCTCTCCTCCCTCGCTGTGGCCGTCTACTACGTCCATTGCTACTTATAAGCCCAACATCCATCTGTGCACACATCGCCCACCACCTTGCACAAAACACTTGGCATCAGTAGCAGCAGCAGCAGCAGTATAGTAGTAGAATTACTGCATGCATGGTTGATGTGAGCACCTCGTGAGCCAGCTCTTAGGTGACTCGAGTAACACGCTACGTTGGGTCCCCTTAAAATTCTCTCTCTCTCTCTCCTCTCCTTTCTTTCTCTCTCCCTCTCACGTTAGCACCACGTCCCGGAGGGCCAAGAATCATCAACAGAAACTTCTGTTTGGTAGGGGGAGCGAATTCTCTACGCCCAAAATGAATGGTCACAGGTCAGTTTGGTACCCAATTTTCCTCGCCACAATCCCACATGCTAAGCCTCTCTGACAACTATATACACACTACCACCACCACCACAACCCCTCCTCTTTCTCTCTCCTCTCTCTCTCTCTCTCTTCCTATCTCCATCAGCGTCCAGTCAATAATTCTGCATGCTCATTTTGTTGTCTAGCTCTTGTCGAGGAACCTTACTCTCTAGGTTCCATTATTCTCTCTCTCTCTCCAAACTGGACGTGTCCCTTGTCCTTAATTAGATCTCACGCACTGGCTAAAGCTTTCCTGTTTGCATTTGCTTCTGATTGCAGAGGATGGGCGAACGGCTTCTGATTCCAGGAACAAACGACTACACCACCGCAACAACGACCGCTACCAGCTGCGGCAGCAACGCCGACAAGAACAGGAGCAGTGCGCCACCGACTTCTACTGCCAAGGCCAACAACAGCAAGAACAGCATGATCCAGGCAGCTGCTGCTAGGGTTTCGGATAAGCCGTCGGCGCAGGAGCAGCAGGCTGCCCTCAAATGCCCGCGCTGCGACTCCTCCAACACCAAGTTCTGCTACTACAACAACTACAGTCTCACGCAGCCGCGCCACTTCTGCAAGGCCTGCAAGCGGTACTGGACGCGCGGCGGCACGCTCCGCAACGTCCCCGTCGGCGGAGGTTGCAGGAAGAACAAGCGCGTAAAGAAGCCAGCAGTAACGTCGGCCACCGCCACGGCGACGAGCGGTGGTTTGGCAGGCAACCGGCATCCTTTGATGTCCGCTAACCCCATGGCGTCGCTCTCCATCTCCCCGACCACTGCTTCAACCTCTCACATCGACGCCTCTCTACTCTACGCGCTGCAGTCCTCCGCCGCCATGAGCCTCGGGCTGCCGAACATTGGCAGCGGCGTTCAGATCCCCTCCTCCGCCACCGCAGCCTTTGATCTCCAGCCGCAGCTGAGCGCGCTCGGGCTCGGTTTCTCCTCGGACCAATGCAACGACGACTACCAGCTCGGCCACCAGTTCCAACAGCTCCCCTTGGTGAACTCTGAGATGATGCCGCCGCTGATGGGAGAGGGCTCCGTCAACTCCGCTGCCTCTCTTCTTGTCTCAAGCCTCAAGCAGTCGAAGAAGGCCGAGGACTACCAATGCCTGCTGCCCTACGAGGAATTGCATGCGTCCTCCATGAACCTTGGGATGTTTAAGGACGTCAAATTGGAAGCGCAGCAGGGCAATAACTTTATCAACACCAGCAGCTGCTCAGATCAATACCAATGGCAAATTCCTTCTGAGATCAGCACCTCTACGCTGGGCGCTTTTGGTTCTGGTGCAGTCAATGGATTTAACGCTTCAGCTGCTGATTCCTTCTACCAGCTGTCCTGGAATACGGCTGCCGGTGGTGCCGGCGGCTGGCCGGACGTCGCAAGCTGCGGGTCATCGGTTGCACCACCTCTGATCTGACGCACTCGGCACAGCTGACTAGCAATACGTTCGTTTATCTCTTAACTTCGTCTCTCCTTCATGGATTCATGTTTCTTGTAGGCGATAGCTTTTTACCTCCTCAGTTCATAGTTTGCCTGTTCCTGAGACCTCGGTCGTGGATCTCTTATTAGATAGACCAAGACACCAACCTCCAAAAATATATAGGCGAGTGGTTTAGTTTGTGGCAAGGTAGAGAAAGGGAGAAATGTTCATGTGTTCATTGCATTGTGGGGGCGCTGCGGCAGCGGCGAAGTGGCGGCGGCGGCGAGTGTGTGGATCGGAGCGTTCATGTCGGTTGCAAACGTCTCAAGGCCCCGTGTGTTTTTAGTCACTGTGGCATCAAGCAGACTGTTTGCTCCGAGAGGAACCTCGGATCCATTCGGCTTACCAGCAACTTACTTCTTCTTCTTCTCCAGCTTCAAAGGCTTCATCGATCATATATATATAAAAAAGAAGAAGGAATGCAGGAAGAACAAGTAAAGAACTTGGAGATTTGTTTCTTTTCTCTTGTTTTTTTTACCCTTTTAATGTTTGCATTTGTACATAGGGAGTGGCAGTACACCTTCTTTATTTTCTTCTTCCAATGTAATGGAGTTGCTTGTTATGTGGTTGGCTTTTACTTGGGGGCATTAGGTATAGAGAGATTGGTCTTTTCTAAATTCTTATGTGATCTAAACTCTCATTGAGAACTGTTCAAGTTTGTTTCTCTTTTTCTTTCAATTATTTTCTTCCTCCTTTTTGTTTTCTTATTAATTTGTTGGAGAATGGAATTGGTGCAATGTTCGTCTATTCAATGTTACAGACTTGTGTGATTAAATAGTATCATGTTCTACTGTTGGTTCATGAACTATATTTAGAGCTACAGTTTCTGGATCTCCTTGCAAGTGCTTAGTGTCGGGATATCTTTATATGCTGCTGTATTTGTGTTCCTCGCCAAGTGGAGCTTTGCTCACTTCATGGTGGTGTCAGTTGTATGAATTTTAAAACTCCTGTCCAAAGTTCCCTCGTTGCACCGTGTCCAAAGAATGAAGTGAACAAGTTTTAAAGGGGTATATATATCTAGATCTAGGAGCATACGTGTGAATGAAAAAAGAAACAACAATGAAACATAACAATTAAGATAGAGGAGATGGGAACGTACATAAACATATTTGTGGTTTTGATTCATAAGATTTTAAACGCGTCCTTACAAGTCAAAACTATATTCACATTTATGCACAATGGGAGACTAATTTCTCATCATTCTCACTTTAGAGACTCAAGTTTCTCAGGAGAGTGACCCCCTAATACCAATGTAATATTGTTACCGACTAAGATACTCTTTGCTTTAGACTAATCATTATTATTATTTTCTAAGTAATTTAAATAGCTGTTATCGAAAGTAAGTCAAAGATATGTTACTATTTTATATTCTGAACATCTCTCTGCGTGACTTACCTATGTGAAACTAACTTTAAACATATGCACATTATAGATGTTTGTATGTATATAGGTATGTTCTACAACATAAATGCATTTATATGTATATGTATATCTATGTATACATACAAGCATGTGCATGCGCACGTATGTTCATATATATGTACATTTTTTTTAATACATAGAATATTAAATATAAAGAAGAAGTTCATATAGTTAAGTGTTATAAAGTTTATTGCAAAAAAAATTAATGTATAGCATTAATGACAAATAAATTATATATATATATATATATATATATATATAAATATATAGAAAAACGGAATATATAGCGCACTTATACAGAAAATAACGACACTTTTTGTATAATTTTTTTTATATAGAAAGTGTCGTTGCTTTCTATAAGTGCGCTACACGCTCCCTGCCCCTTATATATATACTCTTTATCAAATGCATTAGTATCTAATGGATTGTCATTTTTATTTAAAGGAAACCATCAATAATTTCATGCAAGCTGGAATTGTTTGAATGTGATATTATGCACTAAAAGATTTCATGTGTATTCATTTAAAGCTTTAATTTGTCAATAGTCATGATTTTTAAATGCATTAATTTCAACATAAATTCTCATTATAATTGTTCTAGCTCTAGATCGACGTATACAATTTGAACACGTAATTATCAAGTTGCAGGCAAATCAATTTATATGAATTAATACTTGCAATGTTCATTCCATACCTTCCAATATTTGAAGCAAACATGCAAATCTAATTCAATATTCTATTTCAAATTATAATTCGAATAATGAATTAAGAACAAATATTCAAATATCATATTTCTTTGAGTTATATATACCCTTTTCAACAATCTAATTTTTCATCCTTTCATTCACAAATGGGTAACAAGGACGAGAATGGTGGTAGGGATCCAAAGAAGATTAAGATAAAGGAAGATGCTCATCAAATGTGCTTCTCAAAGCACAAGGTAAGCAATTTCTCAAAAGCTAACAACCTTGATTCGTTTCGTGGCGCTCATGAAGAAATTCTCATCAACTCGTCTGGAGATGAAGTTCACTCTTTTGGGAGTCCGTCAGTTGAGTCAGTTGAATTGGTCTTGGGCCAATTTATGCCTGATGAGTTATCTCAGACTCTTTTGACTCCTGATGAAGTGGACAAAACCAAGAAATTGATGCAAGAATTTGCAGAGGTTTCTCGCATGTTTGAAATGGTCAAAGCAAAAGATGCCATGCTCATAGAACTTCTCAAGGATTTGCTTCAAGACCTTAATCCAATTTGTTGCAAAAACTTCGATCATCTTACACCTGAAGAATGCTTTCAAATAAAGACCAAGCTGGAATATCGAGTAGCAAGTTGTCAACAAAAGCTTAAGGAATTTATGTTCCATGTCAAAGATCAAGTTGCTGCACTATCAGATATCCAAAATAAATTGGAGATAGACGGAACCAAAGAAGGTTTTGATGGTTGATGGTTTGAGTTAATGAGTCTATATCTTTCTACTAGATTTTGTGATAAATAAATGTTCAAAGTTGAGAGATGGATGATGTATGTGAGGCTAATTTATTGTTATCTTTCTATTACCATGCATATGTATGAATGATTGAAATACAATTTATAGCATTCATTATGTGATAATCAAGCAATGGCTTATTCTTATTATTCATTTTTACATTTATGATGGAACGGAAAAGCTTCATTCATCTGATTATATATATATATATATATAATGATGGTGTACCTGGGTACCTAACAAATCGTTGGATCCGAGATCTACGGTTGAAAAAATCAATAAAAAATAAAAATCTTAAATAATGATGTCATGATATATGTTCTCACATCATATATGTTAATAACCTTTCTCTGGTTTTTAATTATATTCAAATAAAATTTGATAATAATCACATTGCTTACCAAAACAATTTGTGGAACCTTCTCACAAGGTGGAGGTGGCCAAAGAAAAAAATTGCCATTATCAAAGAACGTCTCAAGAATGTGCTTCGGGACCTTGACCTAATTTGGTACAAAGATATATATCATATGACACTTGAAGAACGCTTTCAAGCAAAGATGAAGTTGTAGAGCCTTCAAGAATGTTTTCAAGCAAAGACCAATTCGAAGAATTCTTTCATGTCAATGACCTTAGTTCAAAACCACTTGCAACATCAAATGTAAAGACCAATGCTAAACTTCATCCTGGTAAGACTTAGTTATCGTTAAGTAGATCCTGGATGCAATTGTCGAACATTAATAAATACACATCTGAACTATTTTTCATCTAATAAATTGACATTAATGTTGTGAAAGCTTATAGGTAAAGTAAATTTGAATACGAGCTACAGGAAAAAAATGTTAAATTGTTGATGGTACGAGTGAAGTCACTCTGGCATGGCTGAATGTAGAGCAGTCCACGACAGTGATAAGTATATTATTTCGAACTTCAGAAGATGGTAAATGTAGCTTGTTTCCAGGCCACTGCACTAAATGCGCATGTAGTAGTAGTTGTCCTGCCGGTAACAATAGTTATAGACATATGTGAGAGTTAATCATTACTTTTCACCAATGCATATATATGAATTATTTGAAATAAAATTTCCGATGCTTTTCATGGGAGTAAGCAATGGTTAATTTATTCTTCAACCATAATTTGTTCATTTGTGATCGAAAGGAAAATTTTGCGTAATTAATTGATAATACATATGTGTAATAAGTGTTTGTCTCTTAAATGTCAATTTTTTTATTAAAGAAAATTATTATGAGTTAGGACCTTATTAGAGATTAAGGCACCAATGTTTTGATAAGTAATCATCTCAGTAATAAACATAAAGTCCAATTTTATAATGATTCTATGATATAAATCCATACATTATTTTAATTTAATAATTTTTATAGAATTTTTTTGTAACCGTATTTAAATAAAATTTTGTAATAACCACATTGCACTTCCCAATTGGTACAAATGGATTTTTTAGTAAGAAAAAGCCTAAAAGCCTGACACACAAAATTAAAAAAAAATTACACAGCATGTAATTTAGGGACTAGATGACACCAAGAGGGAGGGCGAGGGAGCGGTGATTTATGTATTAAAATTTTTTACTCTGAACAATTTTACTTAGTGGAAGCAATCACAGGATGATTTTTTAGGTAAAGTAAAATGGAAGAAGAAAAATAAACACAGCAAGTTTGTTGACGAGGTTCAGTCGAAACTTTTGGCCTACGGCCCCGCTTCGGTCTTCTCGATCTCGAGACCTCCGGAGATCACTATCTCTTCTTCTTTAAGGGGAAGACTCTCGTACAATTTTTTTCTCTTTTCTTGCTTATGAGGACATGGAGAAAACCTCTTACAACTTTTAACCAAACATTTGAAACACTCAAGACTTCCTTCTACTTTGAATTCTCACAAGAATATTCTTAGAAGGGGAAACTAAGGCTTATCTCTTTAGCTCACAAGTTTTTAGAAGCTAAATGACCAAAGTTAGTTCCAAGACTTTTGGGTCACAATTTTATAGCCTTACAAAGAGTCTAATCATTCTCTCACACATAAACTAGTCGTTAAACAAAGTACAATACTTTTCACCTACTCCTCGGTCGGTCGTTTCTTCTCATTGGGAGATCGTTGCTCTGGTGAATTCAACCTTCAGTATATAGGCTACTGCTCCAGTCGTCCACAGTCCATCTTCGGGCGTCCGAAGTCATGGGCTTCAACCGTAGTTCATCATCTCAAACTCCATAGGCCGTCCCATTCTTCTTCGGACGTCCTATATATTTTTCTTCGAATTTCTTCGAATTTCTTCGAATTGCTTCGATCGTCCACTGTTGTCCTACTGAGCATATCTGGCGGGCGCTGCTTCTCTCACATCTTTCTTCAAGCTGCTTCGGTCGTCCACTAATATTACACGAATTTATCGAACGACATTTCTTGACTTTTGTCTTTTCTTCAACCATTCTTTGGCTGCCCACTGATTTCACTCAAAACGCTTCAGACATACTTTGCTCGGCTCCTGCCTTTGGTTGATATCTTCAAGTACACTACGGTCACCCACTGACTTTACTCTGAACACATCGGGCGACCTAATTTACCTTATACTATCTTCTTCAAGCTTGGTTAAGTCGTCCGCTGGTTTTCCACGATTCCATCGGGCGACCTTTCTTCTTCTTCTGAATTCCTTTGGTCGTCCATTGATTCCTTACTGAATACTTCAGACGATCTTTCTTCTTCCTCAGAATTCCTTTGGTGTCCACTGATTCCTTACTGAATACTTCGGACGACATTTCTTCTTTCTCTGAACTTCTTTGGTCGTCCACTGTTTCCGTAGTGAATATTTTGGATGAATTTTCTTTTACTTATGTATTTCTTTATCTTTTTTTCTGAATTACTTCGGTCGCCCACCGATACCAGCCGAATACATTGGGCGACCTTTCTTCTTCTTCGACAGTTTTCTTCAAACTTCTTCGGTCATCCACTGACTTCGCTCAGAACACTTCGGACGACCTAAGTTGCCTTCATTTCAAAATGCCTTTACTTCCTTTCTTCATAGGGCGTCCACTTAACATTGAAACGTCTGATTCTTCAACCATTGAACTGTTGACCTTGAACCTTCGGTAGCCCACTCACTTCACACTTATCCACACATAGGTCGATCATTTCACTGCCTTTAAACGACCTAATACTGACAGAAGTAAAATCCTATCTCCTTCACACATCAAATCGAAAATAATTAGTATAACTAAGCTTCCTTATTAATTTATGACCATCAAAATAATCTCGGGATCTTAGATTCAATAGTGATGTTGTGTCATATATACATTGGGTGGTTTGAATTTGCATAGATTTAGAAAGCAAGAAACAAGAGAAGCAGAATAAAAACATTTGTTGTTATTTTTACATGCACAAAGTTAATTAAAAAAAATATGTCATACATACACACATAACTGCAAAATTTTACCAGTCAATAACAGAATATGTTACTTTTATATTGACTTAAGGTATGTATACTGTCAAATTTTTTTAATTATGAGAGTTTAAGTTGCTTACCACTTAAAGCAAGCCTACTTTCATTAATCATCCAATTGTGAATGTATTAAATCCATAAAATACATAATAAACTATATACACTAGCTATATCTATTCTTTAAATATTTATACTTTAATAACTATTGCTGATGTTGGGCGTCACCAACCATAGTTGTGTCAAATGGGTTGGCTAACATATTGGATGAGTGCAAATTTCACAATTCAAAATTTCATGCTAAAAAATAATTAAGTTACCATACCTATGACCAACATCCGACTTGAGCCGCTCGAGATTCCTGGGGTTATTCGTATTTCCTATTAATGATATTTGATGACCTATTTTTATCATTATTGAGTTGATCACAAAAAAGTAAATTACCTACATATTACACAATGTTCTTTATACAAAATCATTTTCTGTTTGGTGTTGGGTTGGTCTACTATGTTTTACTAATCAAATATGTGCTAGCTTCATGCGACAAAACCTACTTAAACAAAATATCATAGAAATAAAGAGGATTATTACGACAAACTTAACCGAACTAAAGTTTACCTATATAAAGTTAGTGTTTGTTTTGTCTTGAATTATTATTTCTTGTAATCAAAATTGTGAAAGAAAAAAATTGAGAGAAAAAAAAAGAAAATATGTGATGGGGGCGAAGCCCCCATGGTATGGACCCTTATAAATAAGGGTTATAGATTTATGATGTATTCTCCTTCTTCGACATAGTGAGAACTCTTTGGTAGCGGTCTCCTTTTCTCATAGATGTTTTTCTCTTATTCACATTGATCAAGAAAGTTTTATCACGTTAAAAATTTGCGTTTCAATCGTTCTTTCTCGTTTTATTTGGTGTTTAAATTCTTGGTCGATTCCTCGCCCTATATTTCCAACAATTAGGACAATGTAGTGAACCTCATTCCTCATTGCTTTTATTATGTAACACATCATAGACTATATCATTAGAAATGATCGTGGACTAGATTAGATCTCAATAATAAGAGAAAGATAAGGCATATGAATGTCTTATTTTATATTTCCGTAAAGTATATTTTTACATCTCATCATTTATTCTACACGACTTTAAGTCGCTTATAACTTGAATTAGTCATCCTTTCATTAATCATGTAAGTACAAATTTATGATAATAAAGATTGGTATACACGATAATTATATGTGTTTTCTTAAATATTTGTAGTGATACTTATTTATAAGAGGGCTGGACATTACTAATCCCAATTGGTGAGAAATAGGTCGGGGAACACATTGGACGGTGCCAATTGCATATTACATTTATTTCAATTAAAAACATTAAATTGACATACCTATGAGGTTATTCCTTAATTCTCATTGGGGATATCCGGTCCAAAAGTAATTATTCTTCAGTATTATATTGTCACAAAAGAATGTACACTACCTACATGTTCCTAAAGATGGTTAACACATCTTAACCTGAACCCAAAGCTATATACATGTTAGGATCTTATAATGCACAATGTTCCCTTTTTTGAATAAGATAATAAATGATCAAAGTTGAGACAACATTTCTCATAAATAATGATAATTATGTGTTACATCATTTCCTTTGGGTATATAGCTTGCAAATTATGTCATCTGTTTTTTTTTTTTTCATAGTGTTTTCATTCAAGCCACCACAACTATTTTTATTGTTGTTGACATATATTTTTATTATTTACCATTCAACATCATGGAATTTAAAAAAATGCATATATAAAAGAACTCTGAATGTGTTACTTTTATGTGTCTATAGGTATAGGTGGCATCATAGTTTTATTAACTATGAGAGTTTACGTCATTTACCATTGAATCCGATTTCTTTTCTTAATCAATATTCATGAAATTCATTATGATTCCATAGTATAAATATAAATTATATACAATAGTTACATTCCTTGTATAAATATAAATTATTATGTGTTTTTTTATTAATTTACTATGAGGTTGGGCATTACCAATCCCAATCACTATGGTAAATTTCAGCTACATGTATTTCATTTTAAAAAATAATAAGGTGGCAAACCTACCAGGCTTTTCCTAATTCTATTTGGAAACTGTAACTAACAAATATTTGGGATTTTCAAAATTTAAATCCGATTTTTTAAAAATAGGAGATAAAACAAAAGTGTGGAAGTTACAACCAAAACCCCACAATCTCCTTCCATGCCATCTCATCTCCCTCATGTAAATCACCTAGCCGAACCTATTTATCTCTTCCAACACGTGGTATCAGAGCACAGGTGCACGAGCAACGACGACACATCACGACTGAACGCGAAGGAGGAGCACGTGCGGGCAGTGATGATGCGACGCTGCTGAATGGCGGACCTTCGCGAACTTCGTATGGATGAGGGCACCATGACTATCGAAGTGCATAAGGGTGCATGCGAACATCGTTCTAACCTGTAGGCCATAAGGCTCGCCAGAGTGCATGTATAAGTATATTTGACTTGAGAACATGTCGCTCGTCACCACTGGTGCAGTAGCAGCGAAGAAAGGCGGGGTGCCATTCCATTACCCTCAACTCACGGGCACCAACTACACCACATGGGAGACCAAGATGAAAGCCTAGATGGACGCACAAGGAGTTTGGGAAGCGGTGATACCAGTGGAAGGGGCTGCGGTGGATGTCAAGAAGGACAAGATGGCGAGAGTGTGTCTTCTCCAATCGCTTCCGGAAGATATTCCTCTGCAGGTAGTGAAGAACAAGACGACAAAGGATCTTTGGAGCAGTCTCAAGATAAGATTCGTCGAAGCCGAACGCGTCAAGGCCGCACGTCTCTCAATCTCAAAAGAGATTTCGAGATGTTACAGATGGAGGGGGGAGAGACCCTGGACGACTACTCCGAAAAGCTGGCAGGTATGTTAGCACGGTTCATCAACTTGGGTTCATTCGTAGATGATGTGACGATAGTGAAGAAACTTCTCAACAACATACCAGGCAGATTCTTCCCTTTTATCGAGGGTATCGAGCAGTTCTGCGGTATCAATACCATGACATTCGAAGACGCGGTTGGGCGCTTGAAGACTTGGGAGGAGTGCACACATAAACATGCGTCTGGCGGTGATCAGTCAAGGAAACTTCTTCTGACCCAAGCACAATGGGAGGAACAAAAAAAGAACAGTGACAGAGAAGCATCATTGGACAAGAAGGGCAAAGCTCCTGCCCACGGTGAAGGCGGCAATCACAACCGGGGTGGACGTGGCCGTGGTAGAGACCGTGGCCGGTGTGGCAGAGACGGCTCGGATGGTGCGGGCAGAGGCAGTCATGACAAGAGTCACATCTGGTGCTACAACTGCAACAAGATGGGGCACTATGCATTAGAGTGCAAGGCAAAGGTAGAGGCCGAAGAAGCGAATTTCTCCTATGTGGATGAGGAGGAGACAACCCTGCTCATGTCCACATTAGTTGAGAATTCATACCTCATGTTGTTGAATGAAGACAAGTCAAAGTGAAATCTTCGAACAGAAGCTAAGGATAACAAGACCTCCGACGTGTGGTACTTCGACAATGGCGCGAGCAACCATATGTCAGGACAAGAAAGGAAGTTCCACAACCTGGATGAGATTGTCTAGGGGCATGTAAGGTTCGACGATGGCTCCACGGTCACGATCAAAGGAAGAGGCTCGGTCGTACTCCAGTTCAAGGGAGGTGAGCAGCGCCTTCTTGCGGATGTGTACTACATCCCTAACCTTTGCAACAACATCATCAGTTGCAGTCAGCTAGCCGAAGGAGAGAGTAAGATCATCATGGAGAAAGATTATCTCTTGTTGTATGGCTCCCATGACAAGTTACTCATGAGAACCAAGAGGTCTTCAAATCAGTTATACAAGACGATCTTGGAGGCGAGTGAGCCCGTGTGTCCACTTGCAAATATCTCAGATTAAGCATGCATTTGGCATGCTCGGCTAGGGCATGCCAACTTAAAATCCCTGAAGTTGCTGACCAAGAAGAAGATGGCTATCAATGTGCCAACCATCGAGGGTCCGAACAATCTCTGTTAGGGATGTTTGGTTGCCAAACAGACGAGAAACTCACTCCCAACGTCGATGAAATTCCGGGCAAGGGAGTTGCTTGAACTTCTGCTTATCGACCTTTGTGGACCCATCACACCATCAACTATTGGAAGTAATAATTATTTCATGCTTGCAGTTGACGACCACTCTCGATGGATGTGGGTCTGTGTGATCAAGTCAAAGGATCAAGCTTGCGAGGCCTTCAAGAAATTGAATCTGCAGGTTGAGAACTCTACCGGATGCCGAGTGAAGACCGTGAGGACATGTCTTGGTGGCAAGTTCCTCTCCAGTGAGTTCACGAGGCTGTACAAAGAGGTTGGGATCCAAAGACACCCGACCACGCCATACACTCCGCAACAGAACGGTGTGGTAGACAGAAGAAATCACATCATGATGGAGATGGTGAGATCACTAATGAAGAGTATGAAGGTCCCTACGAGGTTCTGGTGAGAAACCGTGAGGCATGCAGTGTACCTCTCGAACCACTTGCCAACAAAGGCCTTAGGTGATCGTATGTCATATGAAATGTGGACTGGGAAGAAGCCGCACCTCGGGCATCTATGTATATCCGGATGCACCGCTCACACGAAGATAACCGTGCCGCATTTGAAGAAGTTTGATGACCGGTGTCAAGCCATGCTGTACCTAGGCGTCGAAGAAGGCTGCAAGGTCCATATACTGTATAACTCTCATTCCATCAAGCTACATGTCAGCAGGGATGTGAAGTTTGAAGAAGGAAAGGAGTTTGCATGGAACTCAAGCCAAGGCGGCGGCGGATATTCAGATTTTGGAGTTGAGCTGAGTTCAATCCTCGAGCCGGAGCAACACAACCTTCAAATTTCGACAGCAACAACCTCATGTTTAGGTGAGTCGAAAGTTCCTCGTAGTGTATCTCAGGTCACAACACCTCTGGTTGGTCAGCCACCGTCGGGACCGGTGACGAGATCACGGGAGCGTGCCATAGCTCGAGCGACAGAAGTGGCACAATTAACCATGGGCGGGGCTTCATCAACCATGGCTGGATCTCCAGCCTCGGCTAGAACTCCAGCATGGGCCGAGTCTTCATCTTCTTTCCCAACAAAAACCACGGTCCCACAGTCGTCTCCATCTAGCAGCGACACTAGCAGCAACCATGCCAGGTACAGAGACATGGAAAGCATCATGAGAGACTCAAGGAGAGTTGAGCTCGATCTCTAATGAAGAGGCAGAAGGCAAAGCTTTGCTAGTCGAATTGGAGGAACTATCAAGTTATAGAGAATCTCCTGGGAAAGCCGATTGGGAAGATGCGATAAAGAGAGAAATTAACTCCATAGAGAAGAATGCAATATGGAGTCTCATCGAGTTGCCGACGGGACATAAACCCATAGGGCTGAAGTGGGTTTACAAGGTGAAGAAGAACTCAGAAGGGGAGATAGTCTAGCACAAGGCGAGGCTCGTGGCAAAGGGCTATGTTCAACGACTAGGTGTAGATTTTAATGAGGTGTTTGCACCAGTTGCTAAGCTTGATACAGTTTGAGTCATCCTTGCGATTGCTGCAAATCGAGGATGGAAAGTGCACCACTTGGATGTGAAGTCAACTTTCCTCAATGGAGATCTTGAAGAAGAAGTGTATGTGACATAACCAGAAGGGTTTGTACAAAATAACAAGGAGCACCTTGTGTACAAACTGAGCAAGGCTCTATATGGTCTCAAGCAAGCTCCACGGGCGTGGAATATCAAGCTCGACAGAAGCTTAAAGAACCTGAGGTGAAGGATCTGAGGGCATAATAGTTGGTGTATGTGGATGATCTTGTGGTAACAGGACATAATCTAGATAAATCATAGCGTTCAAGCAACAAATGATGAGAGAGTTTGAGATGAATGACCTTGGATTGCTCACATTCTATCTGGGAATTGAGGCGATTCAAGAGAGAAGATGATGACTCTCAGGCAATCATCATATGCGAAGAAAGTACTAGAGAAGTTTGGTATGGAAGAGTGCAATGCAACAAATTTTCCGATGGAACCAAAGGCACCATTACATAAGGATCCAAAAGCTGAACCCGTGGATGAAACTGAGTACAGACGTGTCATCGGTAGTCTGAGGTATCTGCTTCATACCAGACCTAATCTCTCGTATGCAGTCACAGTGGCTAGTTGTTTCATGGAGAGACCAACCATGAGGCATCACAAGGTCATGAAGCAAATACTCAGGTATCTACAGGAAACTATACACTATGGAGTTGTGTATGAGAAAGGCACACAAGAAGAACATATCACATGTTATAGTAATAGTAATTTAGCTGGTGATTTGGATGATCGAAAAAGCATTGAAAGTATGACTTTCTACATCAACAACAAACTTGTATCATGGGCATTCCAAAAGCAGAAAACCGTGGCCTTATCATCTTGTGAAGCTTAATTTATGACAGCTACAGAGGCGACATGTCAAGCATTATGGTTGAGGAGCTTATTGGGAGAGTTAACAAAGCAAGAATTGAGACTAGTGAAGTTGTTAGTTGATAATAAGTCCATTATTGCATTGATAAAGAATCTAGTCTTCCATGGCCTAAGCAAGCATATAGACACAAAGTTCCACTTCATCCGAGCATGTGTCGATAAGGATCAAATTAAAGTTGAGTTTATGCGCACGGAAGAACGACGAAGAATGTGATTACAAAGGCGCTACTGATGTGAGGTTTGTAGTGCTATGGTTTTGTGTGATGAATTGTGTGTGCATATAGATTATGATAATCAAGTTTTAACCCTTAGCTTCCTCAAATCTGCAAGTGCACAGGTCGAGTAGCTAATCTCGGGTATCGTATCCACGGTGAATTGAGACTTAAAGATTAATCGAAGAGAATTAACTAACTAAAATAAGAAACTAACCTAAAACAGAAAACTATAACTAAACTATAAACTGAAACTAAAAGAGAAGTAGCAAGGCAGAGTATCAGTAATAACATAAATCTAGTTTTAACAAAAGATAACTAAATGTTTTTGGTATTTTAGATTACAAAACTGTAAAACTAAGTAGGGGAAAGAATTATAGATTGATGCTAAGTCAGGGAGGTATTTCCTAAGGGTAGGGTTCATCTAGGACTTCGACTTGTGTGATAGATGAAATGAATCAAAATTAAGTCTTGAACCAATGAGCAATAAATTCA
>LTAE01003079.1:0-41113 GCA_001647135.1 Pontederia paniculata | reverse complement strand
CCATTCTAGATCCTACAACAAGAGCTAGAAGATCAGCATGTTGTGGGCGCCTAGATAAAGCATCTCCTCCCTTGTTTTCACTTCCAGAATTATAGATGATAGTAAAATCAAAAGGTAATAGTTTTATAATAGTCGTTGTTGTTTTGCTATAGAAATCCTCTGATCCAGTAAGTATTTAAGACTGAAATGATCACTATTAAGTAAGAATGGACGCCCCAAAAGATAATGTTTCCACTTCTGCAAAGCAAGAACTAAAGCCAACAACTCACCATCATAAGTAGATTAAATTCTTTTGGAGAAAGAAAATCCCTTACTGAAATATGAGATGGGATGCCCTTGTTGTAGTAGAATCGTGCCTACTCCCGGAGATGAAGCATCACACTCTACCATGAAAGGTTGAATAAAATCAGGTAAGTGTAATACTGGGAACAAAAGTGAGAACATTTTTCAGCCGGTGAAAAGCATCTTCAGTTTTGGAGCTCCAAATGAAGGCATTTTTCTTTATGAGATCCGTGAGAGGGCGAGCAATAATACCATAATTATGAACAAATCATCAATAATAATTTGTCAAACCTAGGAATCCTCGCAATTCCTTCACATTTGTTGGTAAAGGTCACTCCAGTACAGTTGAAACTTTGTTTGGGTCAACTGTCACTCCTTCTTTTGAAACTGTGTGACCGAGAAATCCCATTTTTGATTGACCAAAATAGCATTTTTTTTTTGCATTGGCATAAAAGGAATTGGTGGATAACAGGCCGAGGGTCAGCATGAGGTGATGTTCATGTTGTTGGGAGTTTGTGCTGATTGATCATCGTTAGGATTTGGGGACTCATGATGATGGTGGGAAGATCTAGTGTTCACCATTTTGGGATCTTGGCTGCTCTGATACCAATTTGATAAGACACCAGAATTTTAAAAGATGAAATGAAGGGTTTAAACTGGATTCAAAGGAAACTACAACTAGACTGTCCGTATGGAGAGGACAAGACTCCAATAATAAGACTTAACAACAACACCTAACTCTCAACTAAACTCTGATTACAATTTTAAAGAAACACAATAATAACTAACTCCTACAAACATGCGTTAGTGGTCTTAGTTGCTGGTGTTTTCAAGACTTCCTCCGCTAACTTGAGTCATGGGCTCTTGCTGATGTGGAACCTGCTGAACATGACCACTTATTGCAGTTGGAGATAGTGGAACCAAGGGATCCTGATTTCTTGGATCTAGCTTATCCAAATTGTCTCCACCTGTCTTCTTTCTTTTTCTAACATTTGTGTGAAGTGGCCTTCTCTCAGTTACCTTTAGCTACTTCCCTTGAATGATGAATCATTTGAACAACTACTCTTCAACTATGAAAATACCAATTATCTTCCATGCAGTAGTCCAACTTCCATTTTACCACTTAATTAGATTTTTTGTTTAACTATTCTTTTTTCCTATCCTATTTCATCTTTAACCTTGTTGATAATGCCTTGAATCTTAACCCAGTGATCAACCCTACATGCTCCCCCAGCAAATCACAGCCGCTCGAATAATTGGGGCGGCGAAGCCGCCTGTCCCATACGGGGGTCTCGCTGACCGGGTTTCAGTTTGTATTGGGAGTCCCTATATAAACTCCCTAGGGTTTGGGTTATTCTGAATCTTGTAATCATCTATTATTTCCCATCAAAGAAACTCTTAGCCGCCGCCCGAGGACGTAGCCTAGTTAAGGGTGAACCTCGTAAATNCCCCCCCCCTCTTGGTGCCATATAGATCCTACATTCGTGTGTTGTCTTAGATGTAATGTCTCGAAAATATATTCTACTTCGCAGATGTATCGATATCCATCACGTGCTCTGAACGATTCTTGAGATGCTATATGATAATAAACTTTGACTCAACCATTGATCATCATAACACGAAAGAAAATAGATCAACATGCGATAAAATTAGCCAAAGACTTATATAATTGTGACACATTTGTGAATCAATGAATGACATAAAACTTGGTTAGAAGCTAACAAAATTCGAGAACAAGACTTTAAATATATACACAATTTTCCATAAATGTTATTTCAAATGAAATAGATATAAAAATTTACAATATTTACACGAAGACGATAGATAGTCAAAGAAAGACAATCCATGAAATAAACTAAGTCTTAAAATATGTCCATAACATCACCATGTGCATTTGGTATCATGAGCAGCGTCATCATCATCTAAATATCATATTTCCTTCTGCAGGATTCATAAGTAAATGACATCTATCCTCTTAGAGTATGTAAAGGTCGAAAAATGGATTAATCATATCATCAATATATGTAAAGACCTACATTAAACATAGAGAACATCATAGGGTCCTTAACCCACACGTATGATCAACATATGATCATTCATATTTTCTTTGAATTTTTTTCTTAACCACTTATACTCCTTGACTTAACTTTAAGTTTATGTTTTATCTTGCTTACATTCTTATCTTATTTATACATTATCGATACAATGCATATTTAAATCATGTTAACTTTACTTTACTTGGCATCATCGATATAATGCATCATATACTTTGCATTATCAATATAATGCATCATTAGATATGAATATCATATTTAGTATTGGCTTTCAATGCTCATAGCCTCTTTGACTTAACTTCACCATTCATCTCTCTTTGTTCATCTTTAATTTTCTTATCATGTGACATCTTAAAAGTTATATTTAACTTCTCATAAGTCATTCTCATTGTCACATGTCCATTTATTATCTTATTTTAAGTAGAAGTGATCGATATACTTTAGGTTGATCCGATCAAGGATGCACTTTGCATTCTTCATGTTGCCACTTTTAAGACTGAAAACTCACACGTCGATTAGAGTACGAGACTTAATTTCCTAGAAAACTCATACACTATCTTCAAAGGGGGACTTAGTTTCCCCGTCATCTTTAGGTGTACTTAGACTTGTCTTAATCTATCTTTTAGTTATAATACAACAAACAAAAATACAAGCATAATATGTTACATCTTTTAAGCCCTAATACGATTGAACATCCATATCATTTTCTAGGTACTTGCAATACATCAACCAATATTTATACTTTACATTATAAGTAAGTGCTCTCATTCTAACCATGATAAGAATAATAATACATGACTTCCAAGTAACTTTTCATTCTAAGCATCACATAGAAGACTTGCATGCATTACTCATTTAAATAATATATATAAAAGTGTTTGTGTGCAGGAAAGCCTGAAACGATCGGCCATATCGGAGGGTGATCGACCATTCTACCGTCGTTCTTGGCACAGTTCCATATCGGTTGGCCGCTCCGTCGCACTTGTCGATCTTTCCATTAAAGAAGCAATCATGTTCCAATTCACTCGATACGGGTCGATAGTTTCTTTGCTCCGGTCGACCGCTCCAACGTAGAAGTTGTAGATTCATATTCAATTTTGTTCTAAATCACTCTAGTTGATCCCTATTGCTTTCTAGGTCATTTCTATCATAAAATTAAACATCTAGACACTTAAATAAAGCAACATAATGTCAAGCAATCAAACGAGAATCATAATCATGAAGTCTAAACTTTTCATCTAAATCCTAAGATGTTGACGCCTAATCATGAACCTTAACATATAAATCCATATCTTCCATTTCCATTATGCAATCATCTTCAATTGCAGCAACAATTAAACTTGGAGATGTGGATCCCTTTTACATACCTTTAATGATGTCTTAACTTCTTCTTCATTTTCTTTTGCCTTCTTCTTTGCTTTCCTTTCAACCTGTTGAACTCTTACTTTGATCTTGCTTTTTCTACCGATCTCCATCTCCTTCACCTTTAAACAAATTCCACGAAGGAAATGAGCTAATGTTCTTCTCTTGAACACTTGATAATACAATCTAAGCTTGATGGTGTGTAATTTCAGATGAGAGAGAAATTGGTGGGAAAGATGGGGCTTTATAGGGTTATATATGTGGGTTTGGGATCCAATGGAGTGACATTTAAGTGGAAAAATGGGTCCCACCTTTCTTATAATATTTCTAGTTAGTACATTATAAACCTCTTAATTTAAATCCATCCCCGAATTTGCTTATGTCTTAGGACTTATCAAATAAATACGGAAATTGTCTTGCATTTCTTCTTCAATCTCCAAAGTTGCTTCTCGTCCTTGATGGTGTATCCATGCTACTTTTACCATTGGAACCATCTTATTGTGGAGGCAACGCTCTTGATGCTCCAATATTTTTGTTGGATACTCTTCATATATTATGTCTCCCTTGACATTTGATTCTTCGATTTCTAACACATACGACTCATCATAATGATACTTTCTGAGCTCGTTGAATAGGATGGCGGCAACGTCAACCTATACGGTACATCACCAACTCATTTCAATATCTCAAAGGGTCCTATGTATCTTAGGCTTAATTTTTCTTTTCTACAAAAGCGCATAAACCCTTTAGTGGGTGAAGTCTTTAGTAGAACATAATCAACAACATTAATATTTTGCTCTCTTCTTCCTTGATCGACATAACACTTTTTTCGATCTTGAGCGGTCTTCATCCTTTCTTTAATCATATCTACTTTTTTAGTGTACTTCTCCACAAGCTCGGGTCCAATTAATTTCTTATCACCTACTTTTCTCCAACATGTGGGTGACCTACATGGTCTTCCATATAAGGCTTCAAAAGGAGTTATTCCTATGCTTGAATGATGACTATTATTATAGGCGAATTCGACTAAAAGCAAATTATGATCCCAATTTATTTCCATGCCCTTAGCATATCTTCTAAGGTTTGTATTTGTTGCTAATGCCTTGAATCTTAACCCAGTGGAAACCCATATGACCCCCTGCGCATCACAGTCGTCGAATATTTGAGGCGGCGAAGCCGCCCGTCCCCTACGGGGGTCTCTGATATTGGTCTCATTTATGGAAGTGGTACAGAGTGTTCGGTTGCTGGTTATTCTGATTCAGATTATGCTGGAGATGTAGATGGAAGAAGATCAATGACAGGCTATGTCTTCACTTTGGGCAGTTCTGTTATCAGTTGGAAGGCTACTCTACAGCCTTCAGTCACATTGTCTACTACTGAGGCAGAATACATGGCATTGACAGAAGCTGCAAAGGAAGGAATATGGTTGAAAGGCTTAGTTGGAGATCTTGGACTGCATCAGGATCAGGCTATAGTACATTGTGACAGCTTGAGTGCTATATGTCTGGCCAAGGATCAAGTTCATCATGAGAGGACCAAGCACATTGATGTAAGATATCACTTCATCCGTACTGAGAAGAGGATCAAGGTGAAGAAGGTTGGCACAGCAGATAATCCAGCTGATATGTTCACCAAGTCAGTTCCTCNCGAATATTTGGGGCGGCGAAGCCGCCCGTCCCCTACGGGGGTATCCCCCAGCAAACCTAGACAGCCTTAGGGCTTATGTTTCCTATTTTGTATTGGGAGTCCCTATATAAACTCCCTAGGGTTTGGGTTATTTTGTATCTTGTAATCATCTATTATTTCCATCAAAGAAACTCTCAGCCGCCGCCCGAGGACGTAGCCCAGTTAAGGGTGAACCTCGTAAATCTCGTGTCTTCTTCTGTGTGCACTCTTGTCTCTCTCTCTCTCGTCTCCTATCCGCAACAGTATTGTTCTTTCATTTTTGACATTGCTTTGAAGGTGGAAAGCGGTGTCATAACTAAGATTTGTTCTGAATGCTTCTTGAAAGTTTTGCTAAAATTTTTCAATGAACCTTGGATCTCTATCTGACACAATCAAAATTAGTGACATGTAATCGATAATTTCCGTAACATACTTCATCAAACTTTCAGTGGGTTGCTTCTCCCCTATCAGCAAAAAGTGAGTCGACTTTGACAGTCGATCGACTATAATTTATATGACATCATTCTTATCTCTTGTCCTTCGAAGTCCTATGATGAGGTACATGGTCATTGCTCCCACTTTCATTCCGGCAATCCTAATGGTTGGAGTAATCTAGGTGTCTTTTGATATGTAATCTTGACTTGTTGACACACCAAGCATCTTGATACAACTTTGCAAATTTATATGTTCTTCCACCATAATATTCTTTACAAATCTTTGTACGTCTTGGTGATCCTTGGATAAATAGCAAATTCTAATCTATGACATTCATTGAAAATTTCTCAGGAAGCTACTTGTCATTTGGGACCATAATAGGTTTTTAAACCAGATGGCTCCATCACTTCTGTAGTTAACTCAATTTGCTCTTTGTTGTACAAGGATATCATGTAATCGTAGTCAACATCCCTTCTTTGTGCCATGATGATTCTGTTGATAAAATCTAGTTGTATTCCGTGATGACACAATAACGCCCTTGGCCCTACCAGATTTGGTCTCCATTGGACAACATTCTCTAAAAGATTCCATCTATGAACCCTTAAACTCGCCATTGACACTTTTCAATTTTGAAAAAATGCATCGGCAACTGAGTTTGCTTTTTCGGGGATGGTATGTGACAATGAACTTATAATCCTTCGAAAATTCTAACCAACTTCTTTGCCTCATGCTCAAATTCATTTGCGAAAATATATACTTCAATCTTTTGTGGTCGGTGAATACTTCAAACACTTCACCATATAGATAGTGATGCCATATTTGTAGGGTAAAAACTGTTGCGACTAATTTTAAGTCATGGGTAGAATAATTCTTATCATTCTTCTTCAACTGTCTTGAGGCATATGCAACCACTCTTTCATGTTGCATTAACACACATCCTAACCCTGTGCTTCATGCATCACCATAAATGGTGTATCCACCACTTCTCGATGGGATTATTAATATCAGTGTTGTAGTCAACCTTATCTTCAGTTCTTGAAAACTATCCTCACACTTTTGCATCCATATGATTTTTTTTTATTTTTCCTTGTACTTCGTCATTGAAGCTGCAATTTTTGAGAAATCTTGTATAAATTGTCTGTAATAGCTTGTCAATCTTAGAAAGCTTCTTGATTTTGTGATAATTCTTGGTTGTTCCCAATTAATCATTGCTTCAACATTGGCGAGATCAATTGATATCCCTTCCTTAAATACAATGTGCCTGAGGAACATAATTTGATTAAGTCAAAATTCACACTTTGAGAATTTGGTGTATAACTTGTGTTGGCTCAATGTTTTCAACACCATCCATAAGTGTTGATGATGTTCTTCTCGGCTCGATGAGTAAATCAAAATGTTGTCCACAAAGACGGTCACAAATTGATCTAGGTATGGCTTGAACACCCTATTCATCAAATCCATGAATGTTGTCGGGGCATTCATTAGTACAAAAGGAATGACTAAAAACTCGTAATGGTCATATCTTGATTGAAATGTCATTTTGGGTATATACTCTTCAGTTATCCTTAATTAGTTGTAGCCGCCTCGTAAGTCGATCTTGGAGAACACTTGCTAGTTGGTCAAACAAGTCATCGATACACGAGAACATATACTTATTTTTTATGGTCACTTTGTTCAACATTCTATAGTCAATAAACAACCTTAGTGACCCATTTTTTTTTCTTTACAAATAGCATAAGTGTGGTGACACACTTGATCAGATGAATCCTTTGTCCAACAACTCTTGCAAATAGATCTTCAACTCGTTCATCTCTGCTTGTGCCATTCTATATGATGGCTTCGTGATTGAAGTCGTTTAGGGCACCAAATTGATATCAAATTTTATTTCTCTTTCCCATGGCAAGCCAAAAAGGTCTTTGGGAAACACATCGAGAAAATTGCACACTACATCAATAAATTCCAGCCCTTGAGATAGTGCTTCACTTGTCGTCACACTTGCCAAAAATCTCCGACAACCTTTCTTCATCATCTTGTTACTTTCATAGCTGAAATAATCAGTTTTTTCTCATTGGATGGAACTCCTCGGATGAGATTTCAAATCCCTCACTTGTGTGTACGATAATTTTTTTCTCACGACATAACACCATGGTTTCGTGGGTGGATAACAAATCCATCCCCAAATCACATCATAGTGTACCATAGGTAGTACTGCTAAATTCGCCTCAAGGTTGATGCTTTGGAACATGCACGGGTACATTAGGAAGGCATCTCCTAGTTGATACATCTGCTATGTGCATTAAAATATCCAATTTACATTAAAATATTTTTATTTGACTCTTAGCATTTTGCAAAATCATATGAAATAAAAGAATGTGTGGCACCCTAGTCAAATTAACATAATGGATGGCTACTAAGAGGGTACCTTGGATCACTTCGGTTGAATGGCGAGCTTCGTCGGCTCTCATTGTGTAGACTCACCCCACCACCTTTTTCGGTGCCTCATCTACTTTGTCCTTGCTCTTGTCATGATAAGCGTCTCTCTTTTCGTGACAATCCTTGATATAGCATCTTTGTTTCCCGCATTAAAGACATGCTCCACTCTTCATGCCCGACATTCTCCCATATGACGCCTCTTGTAATGTGGGCACACCACACTACCACTTCCTTTCTTGGGTTCTTCTTTCTTGGGGGATCTAAATAACTTCTTCACCCATTTGCCTTTGCCTTGGTCTTTGGGCCTTTGGGGCTCCTTGCCCTTCATATTTTGCTTCTTATTTTTATATGCCTTTTTTATGATGAAAGTTCGTTCTACAGCTCCCTCCAAGGTGCTCACATTGCTGCATAAAACCTTGATATTCAAATTAAAAAATTCAACTCTTCTATGAATTTGGCGTCTTTTCCAATAGGTTGTACTTCTCAAGGCGTAGATATTGATTTATATACTCCTGCAATGTCAAACTTCCTTGTTCAAACTTCAGGAATTCTATTTGCTTCTTCTCTTTGACATGTTGAGGAAAGTAATGATCTTCGAACACCTTAGTGAACTCTTTCTATGAAACTTTATCCTTTTCGTTGAACTTAGTCTTCATCGCCGAGTCCCACCTATACTTTTCTTGATCGGTCATTTGATGGGTTGCAAAGTTCACCTCATGCCTCTCGAGCAACGAATAACTATGAACTTGTCATTCATGGTCCTTAGCCACGATTCAGCTTTGTCATGGTCTCTTTCCTTAACGAACATTGGAGGATGGGTTCTCATGAAATTCTCGAATGAACTTGACCCTCCTAACCCCTAGTCTATAGCCTTGACTAACATAAAAATTGCATATTTGAAATATCTTTCTTCATGACGATTTGACCTCTCACGTTCAAGTCTCCTATTGCTTGACCCTTCTCGTTCATGTCTTTTATGGCTTGATCCTTCATGGTCACCTTCATGATCTCTTTCATGGTGGCTCATCTTTCTGTAAATACCACAATAACAATAATCATTCATTAATTGGTTAACCTTTACATAATAATAAGATCCTGATTAAATGTGTTCTTATCTTGATGACTGCTCATGATGCCTTGCACATGGGTTTCGAACATCTTAGAGACTTAGAACTTTGAACTTTATGACGATTTGGGCTTAAACACATGCCTTAATTATTTAAGACATTCAGACTTTAGAGACAACCTTTAGGCTCTGATACCTAACTATAACGCCCCGAAAACGTATTTCGCCATGCGAACGAATCGATATATGCCATGCCCTCATAATGATCCTCATGATGTTACATGATAATAAAATTTGACTTGATCATTGACCATCATAATCAACACATATATATAAGAATTTAGAATACAACATAAGAAAATAGATCATCATACGACAAGAATTACCGAAAGACATAGAATTGTGACACATATGAGAATCAATGAAGGACATAAAATTTGATTAGAATCTAAAAGAATTCGAGAACAAGACTTTAAACATACACAAACTTATCCATAAAGGTCGCTTAACATGAATGATACATAAAGTTTACAGCATTTTCCCGACCAAATGTGATACATAGTCAAAGAGAGACAACCCATAACATAAAATAAGCCATAAAACAAGTCCATAGCATCACCATGTGCATTTTCCATCATGAGGAGTGCCATCATCATCTAATCATCATCATTCCTTCTCACCTACAGGATTCAGAAGCAGGGGACATCTGTCCCATTAAAGTTTGTAAAGGTAGAAAAATGGATGAATCATAACATCCATATATGTGAAGACCTACATGTCAAGCATATAACATCAAAGTAAACATAGAGCACATCATAGGATTCTTAACCCACACTTATGATCAATGTATGATCATTCATATTTTCTTTACATTTATTTATTAAACACTTATGCTCCTTGACTTAACTTTAAGTCTATGTTTGAACTTGCTTACTTTCTTATCTTATTTATGCATTATCGATATAATGCATCTTCAAATCATCTTAACTTTTCTTTACTTGGCATTATCGATATAATGCACCATATACTTTGCATTATATATATAATGCATCATTAGACATGAATATCATACTTAGCATTGACTTTAAATGCTGATAACTTTTTTGGCTTAACTTCATAATTCATATCAATTTCTTCATATTTCATCTTCTTATCATGTGACATTTTAGAAGTTAACTTTTAACTTCTTATAATCCATTCTCATTGTCACATGTTCATTTTATTTATCTTATTTTGGTTAAGGGTCATCGACACACTTCCTTCTTTAGGTTGATCATACGAAGGATGTACTTTGCACCCTTCATGTTGCCACTCTTAGGACTAAAAACTCACACACCGATTAGGATGCAATACTTAGTTTCTTAAAAAACTCATATACCATCTTCAATAAGGGATTAGTTTTCCATCATCTTTAGTTGTGCTTAGACTTGTCTCAATTCATCTTTTAATTATAATACAACAAGCAACAATACAAGCATAACATGTTACATCTTTTAAGCCCTAATTACGACTGGACATGCATATCATTTTTGTGCTTGCAATACATAAACAAATATTCATACTTTACATCATAAGCAAGCGCTCTCATTCTAACCATCATGAGAATAATAATAATGACTTCAAGTAACTTTTCATTCTAATAATCATATACAATACTTGCATGTACTACTCGTTTAAATATTATATCATAAAAGTGTGTGTGTGTGTGTGCAGGAAATCCTAAACGATCGATCATTTTGGAGGAGCGGTCGACCGCTCTACCATTGTTCTTGGAATAGTTTCATACCAATCGATCGCTCTGTCGCATCAATTGACCGTTCCATTACAGAAGCGGTCATTTTCAAACTCACACGATATCAGTTGATCATTTTGTTGCACCGTTCAGTCGCTCCAATGTAGAAATTGCAAACTCATATTCAATTTTGTTCTAAATCACTCTGGTTGAGCCCTATTGTGTTCTAGGTCATTTCTATCATAAAACTAAACATCTAAACACTTACTAACACAACAATCAAATGAGAATCATAATCATGAAGTATAAATTTTTCATCTAAAACCTAAGATGTTGAGACCTAATCATGAACCCTAGCATACAAATCTCTATCTTCCATCTCCATTATGCAATCATCTTCAATTGTAGCAGAAGTTAAACTTGGAGATGTGGATCCCTTTTACATACCTTTAATGATATCTTAACTCCTTCCTTTTCCCTTGACTTCTTCTTTGATTTCCTTTCAACACATTGAACTCCTCCTTTGATCTTGCTTTTGTGCTGATCTCACTCTCCT
Source organism: Pontederia paniculata (assembly GCA_001647135.1). Lineage (NCBI taxonomy): Eukaryota > Viridiplantae > Streptophyta > Magnoliopsida > Commelinales > Pontederiaceae > Pontederia > Pontederia paniculata. Next base: position 29,528 of record LTAE01003079.1, on the reverse strand, counting down.
GCACCTTCAAACAGATCAATTCCACCAAGGAAATGAGCTAATGCTCTTCTCTTGAACACTTGGTGATACAATCTAATCTTGATGGTGAGCAATTTCGGATGAGAGAGAAACTAGGAAAAAGGGGCTTTTATAGGGTTATATAAGTGGGTTTGGGGTCCAATGGAGTGGAATTTAAGTGGGAAAATGAGGCCCACCTATTCTTATAATATTTTGTTATTACATAAACTTGTTTGAATCGATCATGAACCTGATTGACTCAACCGCTAAAAGAAATAGAGCAATCAACTTTTCAAAATAAAGTCATGTGTCAAGCACATTCCAAATAAGTAATAATTACATATCACAATTACATAATGTCAAATGTATAATCACATGACATATGATATGTCAAGTGCGAGAAATCATAACACATATGTATAATCACATCGTATCATAAAATACATATCTTACTCATGATTTCAACGAACATATCTTATAATCTCCTCAAACATTAATCTCACACTAGAATCCATGCACCAACAAACCATGACCTTTAACTCTTCATAAGGGATTAAAGCGATGTCAACTAAACCAGACGAAGATATAGCAACAGAAAAAGCGCTCGTGATGGAAGATGGCAATGATCATATACTGTGTAGTCTCCCTACGCTAGCAATTCCTGTGACATCATATCATACTGTTGTGTCAAACCTAGGAGGTTATAAGGATGAGTACTTCTCTATTAGAAGCATATCACAACTTTATTGAAATTGTTAATAATTGATCTAGATTTGCTGGTAAAAATTATTTTCAAAATAAATAATTGACAGACTATAAAAATGTAAAGGCTTAATAAAATATACCAAAATATGTCTGGTCTTGAGGATCAACTCATTAGTTTTCTTATTAGTGTTCATCTTCTTGTACAACTCTCGATAATTGACATCGCTTTGGCTCTCATATTCTTATAATAAATATTACCAAGGTTACATCATTATCAAAGCAATTAATAAAATTAACAAACTTACCATGTGTTGCTTAGTTCTACAAATTCCATTTGATCCTATTATTGTTTTGATTATTCAAGCATAATTGCTTTATTTTGTTTGCCTATGATAAATCAATTTTCCACATTTTGTCACTCATACAAATAAGAAGTACAAGATATTTTTAAGTTTAGAAAACATAACTCTTTGTACCTTTTACAACTTATCAATGCTCACATAATCAAGCACAAACATTCTCAATTATCACTGTTGATGGATTATTTTTGGATTTCATTGTATTATTATCGGGTATTTTTTGCAGATTCAAAAGATATAATAACTTGTAAGTTTCATATCCTCCTTGTAGTACAACACACAATTATTGCAACAAAACATCAATATTTTTGGTATTTTAGGCCAAGTACATCATTTCTTTTGCATCGTAAAAATTTGCTATTTTTTTTCAAAATCAAGTAACATGTTCTTAATAATACAAATCATTCTATCAAAATACTTCACACTTGTATTGTACTCTAATTTTAAATTCATCAATTGTGACACAACCGATAAAATGCTTTATTTGTCAAAAGGATCATCAACATCTGTTAAAAGGTTAATTTATTTTTAAGTTGTTGGATTCGGATCTTCCTCTATATTTAATTGATATTGATGATTTGTGTCACCCAATTTTGCATCTCTCACCATATATGCATGTAGAAACGAGTTATACATCTCTCAGCATCTTCGTGATGTATAACTCATTTCTATATCATTTAATGGCTCAACAGTTGAAAACTTTCAACTCTCCATTTATCTTCGCGATGCAAACTGCAATTTAAGTAATTCAACAAAAAAACCCTTTCTTATAATCCATCTGCACATAAAATATTTTTTTCATTTGTCCATTTTACATTTTGCACACGGACAATGAATTGAACCAAGGGAATCAACCACATATTGCTCTTCATATGCAAATTTAAGAAATTCATCTACACTATTGTAAAAATCGTCAGTCATGTCTCTATCTACATCTTTCCAACGTATTCAACTTTGATCGAGTCTCATTGTTCATAGAGAGTTGATCAAATTAAATATGTCTATGCCTGACAACAAAAATAGAAGTCGCATAAAGTGCATGGCGTGCGGCTGACTTCCCTATGTGGAAAGGTTAAATGCTTTTATCTAGCATGCTTAAATGCTCCAATATAAAGCATTTGTTTTCTTCTTATAGTAAAAATATGAAACATGTGAAAAAAAAAAGAAAGATTACTAAGACAATGGCATATTAATATAAATGGCATGCAAGTGAACGATCCAAAATGATCGCACAATTCAGTGAACTAAAGAAATAGAGGGAACATAATACTTCCAAGTTTATGAATTGAATAACATTGTGAGCTTGCTAGTTCATCACTTAATGCTTCTAAGTGAATTAACAACTAGGTAGGTAAAGGGCACGTGGATATAGGAAAGCAATAGGCACATGAGTGCCACGACCATGCGGGTGCGGTCCTCATGCAAGCAGCCATACTACGGCACCCACGTGGATGCTGACTCCCGCATGGGGGGGGCAACACTCGCGCAAGTGTAGTGCCCTCGCGGATGCATCCCCCAGTGTGGCGCTTGATGACAAGAAATGGTATACCTAAATAGCTTGACCCAACCTCCAAAAAATTTGCCCCGAGCTCCATTTTTGTAAACATTATCTGCTAATTTGTTTCTATTTTTCCACATTTTGAATATTCAACATTACTATATTTAGATTCCGGGATTCTGAATTGATTTGAGAAGGATTTTAACTGATTTTCATGATTTATGCGATTTGAACATTTGAAATTTGAAAATCCTTCTTTTTTTGTTGCAGTTAAGGAACCAGGGTAACTTCCATAATTGCCCCTGGATTTTGCAGAGGTTACCCCTGGATTTTGCGGAGCGTACCCCTCACCTGACCGAGATTTTGGAGATTCTGTGAATTTCGAATTCCTTTGACCTCCATATTTTGGGGAATCAATAGACGGGGTCTGAGGACGACACGGAAGAGAATATAAGGAAGAAGAAGATGACGTGCGCAGGAGGGGAGGATCGCCGGCAAAATTTCTATCATTTCCTGTACTAGTTTATTATTTGGCAAGAATGTTGGCCGAACTCTATTCTACTTTTGTAACTGCTAACCCTAGGATGTCCGGCTAAACTTTTATCACCGAAATCCTAGGGAAACCTCTGTTTCTATCTATTTGCTCTGAAATATTTTAAACTTCATCTCCTATATTGCCTACTTAATCTTGTGTGTTGAATCGCATGTAATGTTTTGTATTTTATGTTTTCTTGTAATTCGTTTGGTTCTCCCCAAGTGAGCACTGTCCGCAAGGACCTTATAGTGTTGCCACCTTCACACAATGAGCTGAGAGGTTAGTGATGAAGTTTTGGGGGAACTTTAGTCTAGGTTATGCCTTCTTAGTTAGGGGATAGGTGAGAGTTTTCCCCTATCTCTGGAGCTCTCCTCGAAGCAAATAACCGTAATCTTGAATTGATTTATTAATTTAGATAGAGAGGAAAACTGAGTTGCCTTGACCTCGAGAGATGATTGATAGGTAGATTAGGGAATAATTCTCTTAGTCGGTCCCGCGAGCATATGCCACGAAAGTGGGGGCTTGCTGATCAAGTTAACGCTGCGAGAGTAGGGTAATGCTCCGACCTGAGAAAGCTCTCTAGCTGAACCTTTAGGTCTCCCTTGGAAAAAAGGTCAGTGCACGCTGAGAAGCGGTACCCCTTTAGAACTTGGGTGTCAAGATTTATAATCCTTTATCGAGATTTAAGATGGTGAGCTCTCCTTCCAGAGAGAGAGAGTGTGTGACTATGACCAGATTACATTTGGCCAAACCTTGAACCTCCACCGGAGAGCGGGAGGGTGAAAGGTAGAGTAATCATCGCGAGAGTGGGGTTGCCTTGACCCATGGTGTAAGAGCTTGAGTGACATTTACATATTCATGCCAAAGAGCAGATGGATTAGATTCAGAGGTGAACCCAAGGTTTTGGTGTCCTCTCATCATTGAAGCTATCTTTCTTTTAATTTCTGCATTCTCTATTTTAAAAACCCAAAAACTTATTTTTGTTTCAATTTGATTACCCCTCACCTATTCCGGTTGGAGCTTGGACCTCTAGTGTCAAGACCCAATCGTGTGAGCTTGTCTGAGAAAAAGTAGAAACAGAGGCGTGAAAATGAAGTTTCCCTGTGGATCGACACCTGAAGTACTCGATGATTGTCATATACTTGTGGTGATAGGAGTGTGCTAGGTTCATAAATTTTAAAATTTGAAGTGAAGACAATCTTTTACAGAAGATTGACCCAGGTTGTACGCCCTAATCTATGGTCATTTTCTATCTTACCCCACACTTTGCATCAGTGCCTACGAGGGTGCAACTCTTGCAGGCAGACCTACATGTGCATAGCCCCCCGCGAGCGCAACAACGACCGTACTAACTTAGCAATGGCCTCGCAGATGCAACAACAATGCAAACACTTAGGTACGACTAGTGCACACTTATGCGGGCTCAGCTCATACACGATCACAACAATGATCACGGACACTTAGGGATGACCTATGAGAGGGAAGAAGAAGAGAGGAAAACAAGAGGAAAAATTGAGAGAGAGGAGAGGAAAAATTGGTATCGAGGTAGTAGGAAGTCTGATCTAAGCTTTGGTGAGGTCGAAGAGGTCCAATTATAAATATTTATTTTGCTCATTTTACAAGTAACTATGTGCTCGCTTATTCCTCGCTAAATTGGTCATTAACATTAAAGTTACATAAATATTGTAAATATTTATTTTACTTATTTTGTGAGTAACTTTCTGCTTGCAAATTCATCGATAATTATCACTAATAAAGTTACAAAAAATATATAAACAAATTATTTACTGATTGCAATGAGAATTATATGTCCCGTGCTAATTTGATTGTTAATTTGCTCGACAATATCTATTTAGAAAAAAACATTTCTCGTAACTTGCTCAGAATGAACGAGCAAATCAGCGATAAAAAATTTGATCACTAAATGACATTTTTTGTGAAGTGAAAATCTAGAAGAAAATTTTATCATAACCATAGATTTGAACTTTATGAATATAACTAAGAATCTATTCCTAATTACTGATAATAACAATTCATTATCATTATATGGATGAAGAAAAGAGATATTGTGATCCTGGTGCATACATTAATCATAATTGAACTTTCTTCTTCGTGCTAGATGTTTCTCTCCTTTCTCCATTATGAACATTTTTTTTCTTTCTTGTCGATATTGATCCCTTTCTACTTACCATATAGGAACATAGACAAAGTATTTGAGAAGGCTCCTCCCAACTTTTTTATATTAAGCTTAATTAGTATGTAGCAAATGGAAAATAAAAATAAAAACTTATGTATATTCTTACACTTTGACCTCTTCGATTTTTTTTACTCTCACTCCATCATTGCTCCTAGAGATACACTCTCAGATGTGATACCAAAAGAAAAAAAGGAAAAAGAGGAATAGAAAGACTTTGATTTTCAATTTTATTTTTTGTTTGGTGGTTAGATTTTTAAGGTGTAGAATAGAAAAAAAGTAAGACAAAAAAGAAAAAAATTGCTCTGAAGTTTATGTAGTCTTATTAGGGTTTGTTGGTCTTTGGGTTTCAATATAAATTTTAAAAGTAGCAATTAGGCTGACTAAATTTTGTGGTGATTAGAACTGCTATAAATTTTAAGTGCACCAATTGAGCTAGTTACTTCATATTACGGGCAATTCGATCTTGTATGGAAGAGGAGAATAAAAGAACACAATCGTCGTTAGTTGGTTCCATATTGGCATAACCACTAGAAAATCATGTAACATATGAAAAAGAAAGGAAGGAGCATTTTATAGAGAGTGCTTACTGTTGTACAACACGATGAATACGAATCATAATAAGAGAGGAGAGAGTGTTGTGAGTGACCAACGCGGTCACCGCGATTGCGCTGTCGTCTGCAATTACGCCCGACGAAAGAGGGATCACTTGCCAGCGCAGATTCAATCGCACAAGAGTGTGCATTAAAGATTGGAGCGATTGATGCGTCCAATTATGGCAACGGAGGGTTGGCGAATGACAGCGGGCGAGCGACAACGGAGCGATGAACAATCACACGATATGCGTGCGTGAAGGTCGCTTTGACAAGGGTTTCGATGCATGCTTCTGATTGCCAAAACCATTCTACTCGCCTCATTTCATTGTTCTTTCGTCTTCTTCTACCACCTAGGAGTCATCCTAACCGGTCACGACTCCCGATTGCATCTGAATCGCTGCATCACCAAGTGTCCTAGTGAGCGGCGTCAAAGATGACAAGAAGAATTCGCGCCGCCAAGAACATAATTGATGGGTCAAGGATCTTCGTGCACATCCTCTACTTAGCCTCGAACCGTCGAACTCGTCAGACGACCTCCAAAACTCCTCTGACGATCTCCCCTATTTTTCTTTCCGGTGAATGGTACATGAGGAAGATGAACAGTAGATGCTATTCGATATTAATAGGAGCCATGCGCCACATCATCAAGATCAAGGAGGGTTTGATTGACTTCAAATAGCTAGCAAAGGGGGATCAGATAATCTACATGGGCAACAACACTTACCTCGATGTCGAGAGGATTGCTGAGTATAAGCTAGACTTAGGAGATAGCTTTATGATACTCAAGAATGTGTTGTGCTAGGGATAAGGCGCAATTTGATTTATGTTCCTATTTCTTTTGCAAAAAAAACTTTGAAGTTAGATTCTATAGTGATCGAGTCACCATAGGCAAGAACAACAAGGTCTATGCAAGAAAAAATATGTAATTGGTCATGACTTGTTATGCCTATATGTAGTAAAATTTGATGAAATAAAAGACTCTTCACATTACTCTTTGTGTTACATGTGACTATGATATATAACATGAGAGGCTAGGACATCCAGGAAACTAAAAAATAGAACAAATAAAGAAAATGAATCTAGTGTTCAACATTTTTTGTGCAAGGACAATGTCATGTGAGCATTGCTTGGCCGGGAAAATGACAAGGACCCCATTTTTAGTGGGGATAAGGTCAACTGAATTGTTGGAACTAATTCACTCAGATATTTGTGGACCATTGAGTGTTCCTACTTATATGAGTAAAGAGTACTTTATTACATTCATTGACGACTACTTTAGATATTGCTATGTATACCTCTTAAAGAGAAAGTCATAAGCTTTCGAGACTTTCAAGAGGTACAAGACAATAGTTGAGAAAAAGTTAGGAAGATCTATCAGGTGCTTGAGAATAGACAGATGAGGAGAGTATACCTCTTAGGAATTTGAGAGCTACTGCTTTTAGAAGGCGTACATAGGTAGACTACGATTTCATATAGACCACAACAATGATGATGTACTTGTCCCGCTCGGGTATGCCAAAGCATTGTTGGGGTGAAGCTTTGATGACTACGAGTTACATATATAACATGATTCCCACCAAGTCTGTAAAATCAATGCCATATGAGTTGTGAAAGGGAAAGAAGCTTGAGATGGGCCATCTCCGAAAATGGGGATGTAAAGTGCACGTGTTGATTCCTAATCAGCTCAAGGACAAGCTAAATCTAAGGACAGAAACATGCAGGTTTGTTGGATACAGTGAATAATCCAAAAGGTACAAATTTTTTCATCAAGATAAAGACCTCATAGAGAGTTGTGATGCTACCTTTGTTGAGAATGAAAAGGAGAAAGTCGGGGAGGATGATGATCCCCTCACAATTCTAGGAGATCATGGAGATAACTCAGATGATCCACTGTACTAGTCAGCAGTGGGATGCTCCACTTCTGAATGACATATCCTTGGATAAAGTGGAACATGACGGTTCCACAAGTATAACTAGCACCAAGCACCCATGGATAACACCCGCACATTTGGATAATTACGTGTTGTACGAGTGCGAAGCGTCGTGTTACTCTGTTGATATTGAGATAGAGAATAATACATATCCTATCACCCTTAAAAAAAGTGATGACTTCTAGTGAATAAGAGTCATGGGTGGCCGTCATGAGAGATGAATTGGACTTGATTCACAACAATAGAGTGTAAGCATTATGTGATTTTCCAGAAGAAAGACAAACGGATTAATAAATGAGTATTCAAGAAAAAGTACCGAGTTGATGGTTCTCTTGATAGATATTGTGAACAAGGGTTATATTCAGCAGGACGGAATAAATTTTCAGGAGACTTGTTCTCCAATGGCTAATTTTGCATTAGTAAGGACGATCTTAACGATAGTTACATATATGAATTTGGAGTTGTTCCAAATGAACGTCAAGGCATCGTTCTTGAACGGAGACCTGTCGGAGGATGTATATATGCGAAAACCTGAAGGGTTTCAAGTGAAGGGTCAAGAATTAATGAGGAGTCCAAGTGAGGAAAGGTTCTTTGCCAACGGTTACCCGACATTGTAAGCTAAGCACTTTGGATCTTGGTTTCCCTTCAGTCGCAAGCAAATGAGTCCCCGCCTCCTTTCATCTTGCCCTTGTTATGCAACATGCCATCTATGGCTAGCATTAATGGTCGACAATAGCCTTCCTTGACACAAACCGTGCATCATATAGGAAGATCTCTATTGCCACCTGTGCCCCTCGCCGTGCCACTCTATCTATAGCAATCGCTTGTTCGAATTTTTTCAACGGGCAGATTCTTATTTCGTAGGCTCCCCACCATGATACAATGGAAGGATAGTGACAGTCGGAAGGCAGTGGCGATCGTCTAGAGAATAGTGTTTGAAATTTCATAAGATGATAGTTCAATTTGGTTTCAAGGCGAACAAATTGGACCATTGTGTCTACACAAAAAAGAGTGAGAGCAGTTTTGTGATATTGTCATTATATGTTGATGACATACTGCTTGTCGAAAATAATATAGAGATGCTCAATGAGATCAATGATAAATTGAGCAAGCGATTTGAAATGACAAACATGGATGAGACCTCCTATGTACTGGGCATTTAAATCAATCGTGAAAACTCAAGGAGCTTGAGTTTGAGTCAGGAATAGTACATTAATAATGTATTAAGGATGTTCGAGATGTAGAATAGTAGTCATGCACTCACACTGCTTGTGGTTGGAAAGAGGCTCAGTAAAAGTCAATGTCACAATGCAAGGAAATATCCTTTAGGTGAATCTTATGCAGAAGCGGTGGACAGCCTAATGTATGTGATGCTTTGTATGAGACCCAATTTGGCTTACGCGGTAAGCTTGATTAGCGGATTTTAAAATAATCTCGAGAAAATCCATTGGGAGGTCATTAAGAGGATACTAATATATCTTAAGGGCATAGTACAATTGAGATTGGCATACCAAACTGATATACTCGAGGCAATAGGATATTCATATGCGAATTTAAGCGGTGACATAGACGATCGCAAATTCACATCAGATCATTTATTTCTTCTGGGTGTGCAACCATTTCTTGGGGCAGCAAGAAACAAGGATGTGCGGCTGGACACACACAGGAGACTGAGTATATTGCTTGTAGTACAACAAGCACTCATGGTGTATGACTCATGTCTTTCCTTTTAAAACTAGGGCTCGATCTGGTCAAAGAATCATTACCTATGTATTATGATAATCAAGTCGCGACAAGGTGATACACAATTGAGCCAATAATTTAAAAGAAAAACATATTGAGATTGAGTATCACTATATTCAGAATATAGTAAATAAGAATAAAGTGACAATGACCCACATGCCTATGAGTGACATGTTAAATGATTATCGCACGAATGAAATTGCATATGGAACTTTCATCAAGCATGTGAGTTTGATGAAATTCATGAGCGACTGAGTTAGCACGGAGTATTCACAGATAGTGAAATTTTGAGACATGACTCTAGTTAGACTACTCACGGATAGTGGAAGTGCTAACACAAATGACCGTGCTAGTCAAGTGAAACATTATTATGAAATAATGAGTGACCAACGCCGTCACCGCGATCCCCCTAGTGTCCGTAAATACGCTTGACATTGACAAAGGAGGGATCACTCACCAAATTCGATCGCACGAGAGAGTGCATTACAAATTGGAGCGATTATTCCTCCAATTATGGCAATGGAGTGTTGGCGAGTGATAGCGGGCGACGACAGCGGAGCCACGAACGATCACGTGATACGTGCGCGCGAAGGCTGCTTTGGCAGGGGCATAGTACAACGATGCAAAGCAACCATTAAAAGGCAACAAATGAGTGCAAAGAGTCCCACCATGTAGACGGAACTCTCCCTTTTCTTTCTCAATCATTTTTTCATAGAGAAATAAGTAAATAAAGTTCAGAAGAGAGAAAAAGATGAGAGTTAAAAGAGATAAAAGAACAAAAGATAATCTAGGGAGGAAAATTCAACGGACACTAGAAAAAGTAAATTCCTAATTTTGTAATTTTTATATTTGCAATAAATAAATAATGATCCGTCAAATAGAAATTCCACTAAGCTTAAAAGAAGAGAACTAGAAAAAAAGTAAACAAAAAAAAAGAGTCTCTTCTTACTTTGTCACAAAATAAGTATAAAAGAATTCACCAACGTGATTCTCTTTTTTTTCCAAAAAAAGTAAATTGTAAGCCAATTAAATCCACTACTTAACCGTGATTGATAACGTACTTGATGTCTCATTCTCATATATCATATTTTTTCCCTACTATTAATATTTTTAGTCCATATTATTTTTTTATATTATACATGTTTTTATGTTTATTTTTATTTTTATTCTTGTAAAATCAAATAATGACGAAAGACATATTTTTTTTAAATAATTTTCAAAAAAATATTTTATTTCAAAAAACCTTTTTTTAAAAAAGTGAGGTCTAAAGAAAGCAATTCTATTTCGCTACTAGTGCGTTTTCCTTTTTTTCCCCCTTTTCATTACCTTTATTTTCTTTTTCTTTCTTTTTCCTTTTTATTTCCTTTTTTTCCTTCCAAGAACCCGGCCACGTTGAAGTTAAGGAGACATTGATGGATACTTATAGTCACGTCGCTTATTTCTTTATATAGTTTCCTCGCCTTCCCCAGTTACATGCTGAGATCTCTCTTAAAACTTGCATGCATGTCCACATCAACTGCATGGTTGTGAACTTCCAGATTTTACAGAAGATTGTAAGAAAAGATAAAAAAATGTAGATCATACAGTCGATTGTAAGATATTAAGATCTTATTTGTTGATAAATATGCCTTTTCTTGGTAAAATTTTTGCCTCCTCTTAAATTTAATTTTAAAATATATCATAATTCGCTCAATTTATACATTAAAATATATTATAAATTATATATACTGAAATGGAAAATATAAAATTCCATTTATTTTCATTATTATTCCCCCAAATATAAATTTTCTTATTTCAGTGTATTAATTGTTTAAAAATTATATCATATGATATAAATTTTAAGATTCTCATATTAAGATCTTATACAGTTAGATGCATCCAGAACATAAAATCTTAAGATTCTAACATCTACATTCTTGACAATTTTAGGAAGAATACTAAAATTATAATAAATTTTGAAGAGAAAAAGAGCATATTTGTTTGAAAAACATTCTTGTAGTCATAAAAAAAATTTGTGCAATCCAACTATACGAAAAGTCGTAAGTCTTGTTGTCATATTAATAAACCAGAGAAAATTAAGTGTGTAAATTCATCTTTTGTGTAAGCACATAAAATTGTTAATAATTTTAATTTGATAAAGTGAAACTAACTGGTTCATGAACAGAGATTCCAAAAGCGTTTCACATGAAAATATGATTTTTTTTAAATTGAAATTTGACTTTTTCTCAACTACTTTTCTGCACAAGCTACATTTTACAGTTACGATTTATAATAGCACTTCGGTATTTCCCAGTCAATTGTTAAATGGATAAAAAGATCTAATTCGTTGATTACGAGGGCTAAACTCATATTTAATTTATATATATTTAACTTCAAACATATCAATTGTTGAAGAAATTTTCACCTCATGTCTTTGATCACTTTCTTAATATACATTTTTATCTTTTTTGAAAACATATATTGTGACTTCTGTAACTATATATCTATATCCAAAAAGATACTGACACATATTATAGGGTAAAAGAAGTACCTCGTTCACAATAAGATAAAATGACAAGCATGGATGATAACATGTGCACTTTAAAGATATACTATTATAATAATGTTGTTAGCATATTCACTAATTTATTTATGCATTCATCAAAAGAAATAATAAAAAAGATTGAATTAGCTACTCATTTTTTACCTCTCCTAATCATAAATGATTTCTTATCTGTTCTTAAGTAGAAAGCTATTCACTCACACATCTTTTTTATTTGACACTGTTTTGTCCAACTCTATTTTCATAACATTTTTCTTTAATCCACTAAATGATACTTATATAGTAGTAAACAAAATGATAAAGTCTGACCATATTAATTTTTCATGTAGTGTAAAGTTGTCATTTTAAAATATTGTGAAAGTTGGAACAGTTAAACTTTATGGAAGGATAAAAAATGGATATTTTATATTTTAAGGGAGTTATGAGAAAATAACCTTTATTTAAATTTGTGGGCATGTGCTCCAAGTTCAGCAGTAAATAGGAATCGATGTCACTTTGGTTTGATGCTGCTTTCTTTTGACCCTTTTGTTTCAATTATTTCTCTAATCCTTCTTTTGAATTTGCTGTTTAAATAAGCGGCGGCTACGCGACTCCTCTGACTCGCCCACGTCTCTGCTTGTTTGCTTGCTGCGTGTCGAATCGAAGCGCGCTTTGGTTTCTTTGTTTATTTGGTGTATACACGCAGGAGGTCCATCCCAAACGGAGGGGAGGCGGCGATGGAGAGCACCCTGAGGGAGCTGAGAGAGGAGGGCGAGTCCGTCCTGTCGCCGAGGTCCGCCGTTGCCGGCGGCGTCGAGGACGTCTACGGCGAGGATCGCGCCACCGAGGAGCAGCTCGTCACCCCATGGACCTTCTCCGTCGCCAGGTCTCCCTCGTCTCCGACTAATTTGGTTTTTTGTTTTCTTCAAAAGCATTTTGTGATATGTAATCCGTATGATCCAAGACTTTTTGGTGGAATTAAACCAGCATATTAATCCTCTCACTTTATATCTTTTTTCTTCTTAACCATATCTGTATTTGGTACTCATTGCTTGCTTGCATGTCTACTTTTGACGGATGGAGCTGTTGACTTGGTGGTCAGAGTTAAAGAAACTTTTAGCTGATCAAAATTTTGTTTTCCACTTTGTGTAAAAATTTTGGATTCATGCATGTCACATTTTGTGACTCATTATTTTGGATCGTAGAGAGTTGTTGTTAAGGATGGTACTAAAATATATAGATCTGATATTAATTTATTGTGAAAATTATATGAAAGAAAAGAAATCACACGCAAAAGACTTGCAAACATCTATGTTACCTATGTTCCTAATTGGGTTACATCATCGAGTAGAAACAGAATTTATCCAGAATTAAAGAATTACAAATAGATTATTTCTGAGACGTTGTAAGGAAGATAATCCAAGATTCCCATAATCCTCCCTCAACTCATTGATAGATGGGCGGCACAAGCCACCCCAGACGAGGAATTACATATGGCATTATAGATTAGGATATAATTGAGATTACATCCCCTTTATTTATAGCCTTTTAATTTTGAACTCCTACATTAAAATCTAAAATTCAAAGATAAAAATCTTAATTAAATAGGAAAATAGTCATAAAGAAATAAATCACAAATTTACTTTAAAATTCTAATATGAATTCAAGTCAAACTCTAATAAATCCTCCATTTGAATTTCTCCTATGACAATCCCCAACAAATTCAGTTTGCCTGACCTCCTCGCCCACATATTCAGATGGACGCAGTTTGCCTTGCCACATGTAGATTCGGATGAGTGAAACACGGCTATTTCTCTCGCAAATTTGGATAGACACAACTCACCTAGTACATTTGTCCATAGATATATATGAGTGTGATTCACTTGGTTTGGCGCAAATTCGAATTGCCACAACTTGATTGGTCTGCTTGTTGATTCAGATGGACATGGTCAACTTGTCCGTTCACATATACTTGTTTGACTAGTCTGCAACTTCAGATGCACTGGTCTGCTTGCCATGCGCGTAGAATCAGATGAGCATAGTCAACAAGAAGATTCAGATTGGCACTTCATGCCTCAATTGTGATGACGATGCCCACATATTCAGATGGACAAGACTCGTCCACAAATACAGAGGATAGGCTAGCCTGACTCGTCGAAGGTTTAGATGGACACAATTATCTGAAGATTCAAATGTACATGCCCTCCTAGCCCACCAACATATTTAGATGAACACAGTTAACCCGTAGATTTAACTGGATAGGCTCTCCTGACCCATTTGTAAATTCAAATGAGCCCGGACCCATTTGGCACATTCGAAAAGATAGATGAGTGCGCGTAGATTGCAGATTCTTATGAGCAAGACATGCCCGTAGATTCAAATGGACGCAACTCGCTTGGTCCCTCCATAAATTCATATGAGCACGCCTTGTTTGGCACACTAGTAGATTCAGATGGGCATGACCTATTGCAGATTCAGATGGACACGACTCGCTTGGTCCATCTGCATATTCAAATGAGCATGACTCATTTGGTGCACACACATATTCAAATTAGCGTGATCCATTTGGCATGCTCATAGATTTAGATGAATGCAACTCAGTTTAAATATTCAGATGGGGAAGTCGTGTATCCTGTCGCCTGCTCGATGTTGGCGCCCTACTCATGTGGTATTGGTACCCTTCTTGTGCGGTGGCTCATCGTGCGGCGACAACGCCTTGCCACCCATGCCATGCTTGCTAACGTGGCAATGACAGCACACACCATGTGCGGTGGTGGCGCCCTGCCTATCTGGCGCTGCACCCCTATGTCGCGCTCGTTAGCGCGCCCCTGTGTGGTGGAACATGCCCATGCACGATAGCACTTGCCTGTGCGACGCTGCACGCCCGTAAACACGGTTGTGCGCGCCCGCTCACACGACGGCGGGGTTCTCATGCAAATCCCGCCCGCACAACTACGCGAGCCCGTGTAGCAGCAATGTCCGACATGCGTGCCGCCGCCATCTTCGCTCCTAAATTCGTCCTCGTGGAATTGTTGTTGATGTCTTCTCTTCGCCTAATGATGGAAGGTCATTGACGAGCCCAAACCTTTGATAGAGGAGCATCATTGAATCTTGGCTCTGATGAAAAATCTGTCCCGGTTTTAATATCAGTTTGTTGTGAATGGTATCAAAACATATAGATGTGATATCAATTCATTGTGCAAATTATGTGAGAAAGAAGAAATCAATCTAGAAAATGACACTAATATTTAACGAGGTTTACCTGTGAGTAGGTTACGTCCATGAGTAGAAACAAAATTAGTTTAGATTTAGAGGATTACAGACAGTATCTAGGAGCCCCTTGTAGGGAGGATTATTAACCCCCATGATGCCCTCTCTCCTACGGCCCATCGGCAGATGGGCAACGCAAGCCACCCCAGATGGAGGATTATAGATGAAATTAACCCATAGGATATGACTGAAAGAGATACAATCTTACATCACCCCTTTATTCATTGTCTTTCGAATTCTGAACTTTTATATTGGTAAATCAACAAATAAAATCCTAATTAAATAAAAAATAAAGTCCTAAACAAACAAATATGCTACAAATTTAATTTCAAATTCCAATATGAATTCAAGTCAAATTCTAATAGTTGTAGTGGCCATCTGCTGCTAAATTCACATATGCACCCCATAATTTGCTCGAGATATCAATTTTTCTCTTTTTGAAATGGGATCATCCCAGAATAGAAGATGTCATTCATGATAATAGGCAAAAAGATCATGTATTTCTGTGCTTAGCAAATCATCTTGTTTGAGTAAAATTGGTATCCGTAAGTGAAATGTATCTTTGAGTAGTTTTTGCTGTTTAAGATTTTGTTAGTACGTGAAGGTGACATTGTTCGAATCTACTTTGATTTTGTTTCATCACTTCAGTGGTTATTCATTGTTGCGTGATCCCCACCACAACAAAGGGCTCGCCTTCACTGAGAAGGAACGTGATGCACATTACTTGCGAGGTCTGCTGCCTCCAACAATTGTCACACAGGAGCTTCAGGTTTGCACATGCTGTTACTGATGATGGTTACTGTTTGTGATGCATTACATTTCATTCGGTCAAACTTCATGTCAATGTTGCAGGAAAAGAAACTTATGAACAATCTACGCCAGTATCAACTGCCTCTTCAACGTTATGTGGCAATGATGGAGCTTCAGGTCAAGGGACCTTGTGCCTAACTTCTATAATAATATTTTCAGATGCCGTTGACTGAGTGATGTTTTGACACACCCATTTTCTTTTTCAGGAGAGAAACGAGAGGCTCTTTTACAGGCTTCTAATTGACAATGTAGAGGAGTTGCTTCCTGTTGTTTACACACCAACTGTTGGTGAGGCTTGCCAGAAGTATGGTTCTATCTTCAAGCGTCCTCAGGGTCTTTACATCAGTTTAAAGGAAAAGTAAGATGCACATATTTTTGTTGTCTTCTATAGAGCTGTGACTTTGATTATTAAGGGGACTGCATTCTCACAGAGGCAAGATTCTAGAGGTGCTGAAGAACTGGCCTGAAAAGAAGATTCAGGTTATTGTAGTCACAGATGGTGAGAGGATTTTGGGTCTTGGAGATCTTGGATGTCAGGTGTGGTTTTACTCCGTCTGTAAATATCACTGCTTGGCAGTTCACGAGCATTCATTTATGTACTGTTTGGGTTTCACTTCAAACTTCTGTAGGGGATGGGAATTCCTGTAGGAAAACTCGCGCTATATACTGCTCTTGGAGGTCTTCGTCCATCAGCTGTAAGCTTTTGTTATCATTTTGTCTTATGTACTTCAGTTTCTCCTGTGTTCTTATTCTTCATCTTATAATTTTCTTATTCTTGTTGGGTTTATTTTATTGTTTACTCAATTATGGATTGATTTCTTGCAGTGCTTGCCTATTACAATTGATGTTGGAACCAATAACGAGAAGTTACTTAACGATGAATTTTATATCGGTCTGCGGCAAAAAAGAGCTACGGGCAAGGTGGTGACAACATTTACTTTCGTTTCTGGTTTAAGCTATGTATACAAGCTGCTAAATGTTGCATTGTGACGACTGTATTAGGAATATGCTGATCTGCTACAAGAATTCATGACAGCTGTCAAGCAGAATTATGGGGAAAAAGTTCTCATTCAGGTCTCTATTTTTTTGTTTTGTTTCTTTCGATGAAACAGTTGATTGTTTTTTGTTTTTTTCTTTTTTTCATTGAGGACATGTGTGATGTTTCAGTTTGAAGACTTTGCAAACCATAATGCATTTGAACTACTTGCTAAATATGGCACAACTCATCTTGTCTTCAACGACGATATCCAGGTGACAAATAAGAATACCTTGTATTGTGATCTTCAATGAACTAACTTTCAGTTTATATACTGGACCTCTTGCTTTTCATTCAGCATAATTCTCTACTACATGATCGTTTATCCGTTTATATGATTATTATTACAGGGCACAGCTTCTGTTGTTCTTGCGGGGCTTGTTGCAGCTCTAAGGTTGGTTGGTGGAACTTTAGCAGAACACACTTTCTTGTTCCTTGGTGCTGGAGAGGTGATTCATTCTGGTTAACAGTTTCAATTTGCTGTCCATTAAGCTGCAAGTGACAATTAGCTGTTAACATGTGTTGGACAACCCCAATCTTTTGTAACTGGAGTATGAGATCAGAACTTCTTACCTAAAAGATTTCAAGCATAAATTCCAGTGCTTCATTTATATGTTCTGTGCTAATTCAGAATTTATCTTACCAAATTAACACTGGCGATGAGACCATTAATAAAATGAAGATAAAAATAAAAGATCAAAACACCATTTGGCATTGAGTAAAGACTCAGACCATCGAGTACTTAACACTGGTGCCACGGAAAGATATGTTTTTATATCTAGCATTTCAAATCCTCCTTCCTTATTGAAATACATTGACAACTTAGATAAAGAGATACTTTGGCACTCAGGATATCTTGGGTAAATGAGTCAGTTTTGTAAAGTCTTCAATATATGAGTTCCGTTTTGTGTCAGGTCGCTCAAACTTTGAAAGGAAATTCCTCCATCAGTGACAAAATATTTATGTATTTCTTTGTTGTCTTTTCACCTTTACATCTCACTTAGCACATGCTTCCTATTTGTCCATGCGTTAAATGTTCTCTTGACATTACAGGCAGGAACTGGTATTGCAGAACTCATAGCACTTGAGATGTCAAAACAGGTATAAACTAGCTCCAATATTTGATTAATGTTTATAACTTTATATGGAAATGATAGCATATTTCATATTATACCAATGATCTTTCTTCTTGTTGTTATTGTAGACAAAAGCTCCACTTGAAGAGACTCGCAAGAAGATTTGGCTGGTGGATTCCAAGGTATAAAACTTGTTTCCTATTCTAAAGTACTTTTGCTAACATTTTTTATTTGCCAGTTTCATCCAACAATGCCTCCATATTCAGGGATTGATTGTCGATTCGCGCAAAGGATCACTTCAACAATTTAAGAAACCTTGGGCACATGAGCATGAACCTCTTAGTAACCTCTTAGACGCTGTAAAGGTGCAAAGTTTTTCCTAGATGGTATATTTATTCTGTCAAGTGTCTTTCCAAATGGATAGCCCTTTGGGCATGATCTTTTGGCTACTAGTCAGAATTTCTTTGGCCATTCTTTGCATGGTGTAACATTTTCTCAGATAATTTCTCTTTCGGACTAAAGAAGGTGTTTTGGATGCTTACTCTTTGCTTATTATTTCTTTTTGGCACTTACATACCATTGCCAAATTGTGAACTCTTGTGTTCTACTTAATAGTCACCCATTGAAAGCCTCAAAATCCCTTGGGCATGAAGTCAATTCTTTTTTTGTTTTCTGAAGGGATGAAGCCAGTTCTTTGGGAACTGATCAACTGACAATATTTTTTTTTTTTTTTGAGAAGGGAGAAGGATGATTAACCAGAGTGTTAGTCATTCGAATTTCATTACTTCATAAAGAAGGGCATGTAGAAGAGTACATCAACTGACAATAACTGACTCTTCTCTTTTGAAAGAATGTGCTTTTGTTGGTTAAGTGGTGATTTTGTGAGATACATAATAAGAAACCGGGAAGTACTCCAATATTCAGAGTATAATGCTAATATGTTAGTTTTTTTTTTTTTTTTTTGCGGTGAGGAGCTACATTAATCTGTTGATGATTTTGATGCCAATTTGATTGAGAGGTCCCCATCTTTTAAGTAGCTAAAAGTTGGTGACTTGTCGAATGAATGTTACTCTTCGTTGTATATTGGGAACTGAATGGTTGTGAAACTGTTGAGCTATTCCAGAATTCTCACATCATATTTGGGTTAAAATTTCTTAGGTAATCAAACCAACTGTGTTAATTGGATCATCTGGAGTTGGAAAAACTTTCACAAAGGAGGTCGTTGAAGCTATGGCATCTTTTAATGAGGTAGCTAGTGGCTTTTCTTGTCTTATTCTTGAGAATGTTTGGGTTTTTTTAGTTACTAAAGGCTAGGTTGAAATAAGAAAATTAATAGTAACTTTGCACATTGCAGAAACCCATAATTCTTGCTCTTTCCAACCCAACCTCTCAGTCAGAATGTACTGCAGAGGAAGCATATACATGGAGCAAGGTGATGACTCTTTTGAGCTTATATTGTTCTTCATGTCCATCTTTGAGATTCAAGACTCCTTGACCTCTTAAAGTTTTGTTGCTTCTTATCTTAAAAACAAAACTTGCACAGGGTCGAGCTATATTTGCTAGTGGGAGCCCATTTGATCCAGTCGAATACAATGGGAAGCTTTTCGTACCTGGCCAGGTTTACATTTAATTTGATCTCTGGTATTTATAGATGTGAATTCGGCACTGGTTTATACACCTTCCTGTTTCATGTTGCCAGGCAAACAATGCTTACATTTTCCCAGGATTTGGGCTTGGTTTGGTGATGTCAGGGGCAATTCGTGTGCATGATGATATGCTTCTTGCAGCATGTAAGTACACAAATATAACGGCTTGCACTATAGTACATGCAACTCTGGTGCCACACATATGTCGTCTAATCTCTTATAACTGATGGTGTATTATGATTCCATCCTCTTCATCTTCCCTTATCTCACCTTCTCCAGCTTGTCCTCTAAAAGAAGAAAAAGTAACTTGATCCTGTTTCAAATCCTCGCAAGATGCATGCAGATGGAAACACCCTTATTGTCATGCTATTTCGATGTGTCCCATGTAGTTAGCAACATAACCTTCTACCAACAAAAATCCAATAAATGGAGGCCCACCACTAAGGCATAATAATGCAACGAAACTGTCACTTCATGACAATTTTGATCGATCAAGCTATTTAATTTACATTTAAAACTAATCTGATATACCAATCAGTGAATCAGCCAAAAAAAATGCCAAAAATGACATGAAAAAGGAGATCAATGATAAGACTAAATTTATGAACACAGACGGCACCAAAAACATCACATGAAAGCAATATAGGGTTGCATACAGAAATGCAACTTTATGAGCTTTGTTCTTCTTATCACACAGAAAAAAAAACTACTTCTATGTTTCGCATTGGTGTTATATTCGCTACAAATGGCACAGATAGTGCCTCCACCAGATGGAAGCATAAGCAATAAAGTTAACGTGTCGTTGGTGGATTTAGAAACGAATGATTCACATGAAATGTTGTCTCTTTACAAGATAGTTATCCTTATGTTTAATGCCTGTATTGCTTTTGATTTTTCTGTAAAAGTGATTAAGTACCTTATCATTTTGTAATTCCATTATTTCTGGAACAGCGGAAGCTTTGGCTCAACAGGTAACAGAAGAGAACTTTGACAAAGGATTGATCTATCCACCCTTCTCAAATATTAGAAAGATATCTGCTTGTATTGCTGCTAATGTCGCAGCCAAAGCATATGAGCTCGGTTAGTCCCCTCCAGAATCTTGCTTCCTGAACCATGATTCAGAACTAGTTAATATCATTTGCTCACTTCGTTTTCTGGTTTTTGTAGGCCTTGCTACCCAGCTTCCCCGTCCCAATGATCTGGTGAAATATGCTGAGAGCTGCATGTACAGCCCTATTTACCGCAGTTACCGATAATTAGGCCGTACCCATTACAAATTATCACTGCAGGAAAGCTCTCCTGCAAAATGACCTGCAGTATGTACTCCTATATACATGTACTGGAATAACCGATATTGACAGCTTGTCATTTCTCCTATCTTGCTTTCCTTGAGCATGTCCGGGTGTTGGCATTCCTACCTAGGAACTTTTACTTTGTATATGTTGAGTTGCTCGACATTTTTCTTCTTGTTTTCTGAAGGATGTTGTATGAACACTGTATGGAATAATATGTCCAATGATTTCGCATGTGGATGCATTATGTTGTCTTCTTTTTGCAATTTCTCCTTAGAACATGCAACTCCGGTGCCACACATTATGCATACAAGAACGCAACAACACTCAACTCCAACTACACTCGCATCATAACATTTACAGGGGGCCACTCAGAATAAAAAAAAAAAATGAAGCTCCAAACTTCGGTTTTTTGAATTGAAGGCAACAACACTCAACTCCAACTACACTCGCATCATAACATTTCCATAGAAGATGACTGATATCATGTGGTAGAGGAGCGCAAGCCACGCGGCTATCATGACTTGTTCAGCCACTGTGATGATCTTTTCTCCTGCTGCAGGACGAGTCGGACTGCAGACGGAGTTGTAGTGGAATGCGATGGAAACAGAACCATTGTGATCTCCATTCTCGAAGACAGGCTCTCCAGCAGCATGCTTGTACAAGCCCCCACTGCGTGCCTGCAGATAAATAAGATTGATTGAGTTGATGAGAATTAAAGTGCCAACCGGCCGGAGGTGATCCAGCAAAAATAACTGACCTCGAGCTGATCGCCGATGGTGACGATAATGGCATCACTGTTGGGAGGAAACTGAGCACATCCTCTCTTGGAATAAACATGGAATTGAGGAGCCCCTCGGCAGAAATGGAAACTCAGAGCACATGAGCAACTGCAACTCCGTAACAGCATCAGCAGCAACTCATTCTTCAATCCAACCTTACTTCCACCACCCTTACCATGTCTGTGAAAGCAAACCATTGAACCACATGTAGTCTCTTCTCTTCTTAATTTGGATGTTTGGATGCTGCCATCTGATTCCAACAATATCTCCTCTATTTTCCTTGCAATTTTCTCAATCTCTAGACAGAAGCACTCATTAGTAGCACTGAATTAAGAACAAAATATAACATTGTTAATGTTATAATAAAATGGCAGTTTGAATTCTGTTAAAAATATAAATACAAAGATAATATTTTTTTAACGTCTTAATTTTTTTGGAAATGATTGGTAACACCTTTAGTTTCACTAACTCATAGGCATTTTTTCGCAAAACGTTTTTGATAATAATATTTTATCTAAGTTATAATTATCGGAAGTTTAATATGATTTTGATCATTAAATTCGATGATCATACTCAAAAATCTTTTACTATGTTATGATTGTGATTATTAACACTTTATTTTCAGACTCTGCAAAAACATTAATTAAGAAAAGTGAAGAAAATAGTTGGTCTATAACTAGAGCTTAAGCATACTTAAGCCGTTTGATAAAAAGCTATGCTAAGTAAGTATGTCAACCTTCCAATAGTTTAGGAGTTGATGTCTTGGTCTAATTACATTGGTAATAATTGGAGACTTCAAATTTTAGAAACTATAAAATTAGTTTTTAATCATATTGATTTCAAACTATAAAATTAATATTCCTTTTTTTCTTAAAAAAAAGAAGAAAAGTTGGAGTGAACCAATTAAAAAAAGTTTCAAGTTGCAACTAGAAACTATTAGCTCAATCAGAAATTGAAATAGTAATTAAGAATAATAACATATGAAGACATTTAAATTTACCAGAAATCCTTATAGTTCTGGGGCCAAATTGGCGCCAGTTCTTTCTCCTTTTGATCTCTCATTTCACTCCCGTACCACCAGAAGAACTCCTCGCCTTCCCCTTCTTCCTCCTCCTCTCCCACTTCGAAGCCCCACCTCCTCTCCGATGATCTCGCCGCCGCCATTTTCTTCTCCCGGGGAACTCGAAAAGCCCTTTCGCCCGCTGCGCCGGCCGCCGCGATCAGATGGAGGGGTACCCCGTGGTTCACAATCTGGAAGCATCCGAAGGATCCGGCAGCCGACCGGAGGACCTCGGCGGCCGATCCGCCGCTGCCACTCTGCGACTGGATCAGCTGCACGAAGTCGATCTCCTGAGGCTTCCACGCCGCGGCGTCACGGGGGAAGATCCGGTGCGGTAAGGTGAGCTTGGGCACCGGGCGGGTGCGCTTGAGGAATCTGGTCAAGTCGTCGTCGTGTTCATCGCCGTAGTCCGGCAAATCCAGCGCATGGTCCGGCAGTCCGGCGATCGGTGACGGCGGCGGTGCTCGGGATTCCGGCACAGGGGGAGGAGGATGTCGACGGGATGAAGCCATGATGACAGAGGAAATGAGACGAACATGGAGGGGGAAAAAATGGAGGACGAAGAAGGAAAAGGCAATGATGGCATCGATCTCTGGGTGACAAAGCGAGGTGAGGATTCTTGAGAGCTTCTTTTTCCTTTGTTTTGCTTTCGGACTACAAAGTAGAGCAGCTGCATTGCTTCCTCAACTTTTTTTTCTGTTCATCATTTCTGAATCAAATGAAAACTATATAATATATTATATGTATATGAAAAGCAAAATAAATTGCAAGAAAAAATAGCAGTAGATGAAAAGCAACAACCTACTCTTTTTTTTTTCCACGACAAAGGAAGACATGAATAAGAAAAGATGAAAGAGGTCCGGAGATCGAATTCGAACGCCATTTGACAGCTTTTTGAGTTAATGTCGAAAAAATAACAAAAATATATATCACATAATAATAAAATAAAAACGTACATATTTTTTAATATGGTAAAATTATTTTGATCAATGTTAGTGAAAAAGATTAAAGAACAATGAATCACCGTCAAAATATTTAACTAGGAAAAAAAAGTATATTACTGTGCATGCATAAATTGTGATTGCATCATACATGTGCTTTGGGGTTTTTGGATTAATAACACTTTCGATCTGACGATCCAAAACATAGATTATTTGCATCACCAGATTAAAATAATACCGATTTAAAGACTCATAACACGTGCGTCGACGGTGTGATCGCAATTTATTCATGCACGATAATATATCTCTATTATATAAATATTCTTTAAATAATATTTATTATTAATATTAAATTATTTTTATAATATATATTTTTTGTGTTATTATTATATGGTGTATTTTATTATTTTCTATTTTATTTATAAAATTTCATAAGTGTGAATATGAAAAATAATTATAAATTAGATTATCATTTAGGTGCTAATTTGAAAAGGCCCATTTCTCTTAGATAATCTAAATTGTCACCCTATAAGGAATTTATATTGTTGGACAATTCAAATTGTCAGTATATTAAAATAAATAAGTAGGATAATACAATGAACTCAAATAATTTTAAATTTATATTATTAATAATTTTAAAAAAAATACTCGCAAATAAATATCCCCTAAAAGCTATCAACAAGCTTGGTAAAACTTGTCCAGACAACAAGCTTGAGCAAGATCAAGGGGTCAATGAGATTGGGTCTATTTTATTTTCGTATCGAAATTCTATTTTTTTCCTATGAAAAGTGTTCTATTCTTTTAGCTACTAGGAGAGTCCTACTAAGAAAAATCTCTAGCGCACATATAAAGTTAAAGTTGGGAGTTTATCTAAATTTCATTTATGTCAGTGTTGTAAAACTCGGACCGGATCGGTCGGTCGGATCGGTCGGACCGTTATCCGGTCCCTAAAATGGGTCATGAGTCACTGTTGAACCGGAGAGGCTTTTGAATCGGTTTGGACCGGTCAAATTCGGTCAAAATCCGGATTCGACCGGTCAAACCGGTGGTTTTGATTGAATCGGATGCATAAATTTTTTTTCAAAAATCCTGAAAAATTTGATATTTTAAATTGAATATATATTATTCATTCATTAAATTTATGTAATTGACTAAATGCTAGAGTAATTAATTATATTATTTTGAATCAAATATTACTTTCTTAAGTTTCATTATGTATTTAGTTTAATTTATGTTACTTTATAAAATTGATCAAATTATATCATATATATCATTTTCAATTTTTTTTAACACGAAATATAAATTTTAGTAATTAATATATTATGAACTTATGAATTGAAATAAAAGAAATTATATGTGCGGTAACTTATATGACATTTTGTAGTTTAATTTCAACACATTAATTATTTTAAATATATTTATTGTCAATCGGTTCGATCATCCGGTTCAAATAATCCGACCGATCCGACATGACCCGATGAGCTATCCGGATCGATGTCCGATTCGGATTTTACAACATTGATTTATGTTCTTCTATCTACAATCTTTTCTTTCTGTATCCAAAAAAAATAAATTATGATCCCATTATAAATTCGGATCCTTAACTTAAATCATATCTATATTATTCTTAATTGCCGAAGTAACACGTTAGCTTTTAGGAAGTTGCACAACTTTATATTTGTATCTTGACGTACACACATCAATACCTAAACTGTTTAGGAGTAAATTGTTTTTTTTTCCAAAAAAAAATGACTTTTTATTCGATATATCAAAAGGTTGAGCACCCCTAGATGCGAAGTGCATTAAATCTACTTTCTTTCAGTAATGATTGTTCAACCCTCTGATTAATTATTAAATTTTTAAAATTTTGATGAACCAACCATTTTTTTTTTCAATTTTATCCATATTTATAGTATATTGTAAACGTAATATCTCACTTTATTAATATTATTCCTTCTGAAAACTATGGTCTCTTGCGGGTGCCAAATTTAAACTCCCTAGTTATACAATGGATAGATATCACACACGCGGACATCAATTAAACTATATGCTTTTTTTGTCAATACAAGTATGATGTTGTACGGCAATATAAAATTCTTGATAGATTCTAAATTATAAGCAGTAAACATCAAGCGGGGATAGCTCAGTTGGGAGAGCGTCAGACTGAAGATCTGAAGGTCGCGTGTTCGATCCACGCTCACCGCATTTTTACTTTTTTTTTACGTTTTTATATTTGTAAACAAAAAAAAATATAAGATAAGCAAAAATATTTTCTGAAAGTTAAAAACAATAATTTCCCTCTTATTAATATTTTTATTTTATCAAAATTAGCTTTGGATATAATAAAACACTTTTTATTTATTTACGTTTTTAAATTTGTAAACAGCCAAAGAACAAAAAAAGTATAAGATAAGCAAAAATATTTTCTCAAAAGGTAAAAACAATATTTCCCCATCTTGTTAATTTTTTTCTTTTATCAAAATAAGCTTTGGGTGTAATAAAACATTTTTTTTAGTTTTTTTAAAACAGCTAAAGAACAAAAAGATATGAGATAAGTGAAATTATTTTCTGAAAAGATAAAAAACAATCCCACTTGTTAATAGTTTTCTTTTATCAAAATTAGCTTTGGGTATATTTGTAAACAAAAAAAAATATAAGATAAGCAAAAATATTTTCTGAAAGTTAAAAACAATAATTTTCCCTCTTATTAATATTTTTATTTTATCAAAATTAGCTTTGGATATAATAAAACACTTTTTATTTATTTACGTTTTTAAATTTGTAAACAGCCAAAGAACAAAAAAAGTATAAGATAAGCAAAAATATTTTCTCAAAAGGTAAAAACAATATTTCCCCATCTTGTTAATTTTTTTCTTTTATCAAAATAAGCTTTGGGTGTAATAAAACATTTTTTTTAGTTTTTTTTAAAACAGCTGAAGAACAAAAAGATATGAGATAAGTGAAATTATTTTCTGAAAAGATAAAAAACAATCCCACTTGTTAATAGTTTTCTTTTATCAAAATTAGCTTTGGGTATAATAAAACATTTTTCTATTTTTTTACGTTTTTAAATTTGTAAACAGCTAAAGAACAAAAAGAATATAAGAAGTAAAATTATTTTCTGAACAGATTTCCCCCTTTTTTTAATATTTTTCTTTTACCAAAATTAGCTTTGAGTATAACAAAAAATGGAATCCCACACACGTTTAATCATCTCTTTGCGTTTGGGCATTTTATACACATTTTTAATCTTCTTTTCTGGTTTGATTTATTAGCAGACAAAAATAGCAAGCAAATACACAATCAAATTTATTTTCAAAGGAAATTTTTTTTGCCTCTTATTAATCTTTCATTTCCTCTTAAAAAAATTATGTTTGGCTAAAAAATGAAATCCCGCAAGTTGTTATATGCCGAAAGAGAATTGACAAGTTGTCTTCAAAGTTTTATAAATATCATGAAAGTTTTATAGGCTATGATGTAAAACCCGACCCGGCCCGGCCGGTCGGAGTGGTCGGATCGGTGTCCGGGGTCTAAAACGGGTCATGAGTCACGGTCAAAACTCGGGTTGAATCGCTCAACCCGGCGGATTTGACCAACCCGGCAAAAAAATTATATTTCTTTTCAAATAATAATAATAGAAGTTTAATTTATTTTTCTAGAGTTAAATAATATACTTTGTCATATAAGTAAGATTTAAAATAATTATGTTAAATAAAAAACTTAATGAATCAATCGAGCATATTAATATTTAATAACTATCTTATTATTTATTTTTATCATTAAGCACTATTATAAATTATGAATTAGAACTAAAAAATATCATGTTATTATAATTAATAATATGTGCTCGTGTATTTTGATTTTACACCTATTTTTTATTGTAGTGACCGGATATGATCATTTTGTTTCTCTTACAATTTCTTTTTTATATTAATTTATTAATATCTGGTTCGACCATCCGGTCCGACCGATTCGACCGGTCCGATCTGACCCGTCAAGCTATCCGGGTCGATGTTCGGGTCGGGTTTCATAGCCCAATAATAATTAATTCATTAAACTAGATGAGCCATCTAATTATAAAAATGATTAAATTGTTAGGAAAAATCATCTGTTTATTTTTATATTCTCTCCCTCATATATGTAATAGCTCAGTTCAAATCTTTTTGGGCCTGTTTGACTATAATAATTTTGTTCTAGAATTAAATTTTTGTGGCCCAGTAGATATTCTCAAATCAAGAACAGTCTTGTTCTTGATTGGAGCAAGAACTTGTTGCTCTCACATATGTTGAAAAAAAAGAGGTGTTTGACAAAAAAATAAGAACAAAAACTTATTCTTAGTGTTATCCCTGAGCCAAACAAGGCCTTTGGATTTTAGCAACTTGTGAATTATGTTTGTCAAGTTTTATTGAATAAAAGGGCCCTACTCGACCCTTAATTTATCGAAAACAATTAACAATAATATTTTATGCAACACAATTAAATGAACTAACTGATTATCGAAACAATTTTAATCGTTATGAATGTCATCACTTTAGATTTTATATTAATTCGACCCAATAGTCATTTATATCATTCAAGAATTTTCTCAAGCAGATGAAACTTCTTCTTTGAAAGTCCATATTCTATCGGATCCAACTCATTGTTAACTTTCATTTTTTGTGACGTTGTAGGGGTTGAACCCGACCTATTTGGTTTCCTTGTCGATGTGATTCCACTAGACATCAGTGTACTTTGATCTTCATTCCCAAGGATATTAAATAATGGCTTATCGTTTTATATATCTCTCATAGCATGGTCAAATATGGAATTATTATAAATAGGGACAACACTATGGTCAAGATTAGTCGTGATCATGTCTATAATATTGATATTGTCATCTGGACTACCCTCCTCCTCTACGGGGATATGTTTTTTTACTTGTGTATGTTGCCTTCCCGGTGGCAATGTTCTTAGCAAATAAGAACATGAAATCATCATACTGATAGAAGAATTCGTGTTGGATCTTATTGTAGTTCTTATTTACCTGTTAAATATGTCAAAGCAAGTTAATTTTGGAACTTCAAAAATTAAAATCTACACGTAAATTCATTTGAAATCATAACTCACCGCTATCACCTTATCCCATATTGCTTCCTTCGACGGTGATGGTACCTAATTTTCAACATATTAATCCCATCAACTTTTCTCTGCAAGACTTTAATCAGTCATAGTTTCCTTTTCATAACTTTTAGGTGATTCTTCATATGATCAAGAACACATTAGTAACTGTTGAATCTAGGATCCCGAGAATATTTTGAATGATCACAAATTTGTAAGTGAACTCAGTCTGTACTGATGAACTTGTTTGAGCTGATTTCTGTAACAGGATATATTCAAGTTCAGTACAGCGGTCGAACTGAGCTAAAGGAATGGACGACCACTGCACACGTAATATATATCAGAAGAACCATAAGTGTGCAGTGGGCGTCCTAAGGATATAAGCGGTCGACCAGCAACAGAGGAAGAGAGCATATGATGAGCAGCAGCGAAGCATAAA